>JAQQAE010010229.1:0-14200 GCA_029823295.1 Pseudamia nigra
TTATGTATGGAAAAAAATTTAAAATGTGACATTTTTGGACAGTGCGGCTTATAATCAGGTGCGGTTTATAGTGCGGACATTACGGTACTTAATGCCAAAGTGTAGATGTGCAAAAATTACTCCAACTCATTGAGAAAGAGCCAAATGTAACTGAGTGGCAGTTCATTTCGATTTCATCATAAATGTAGCTCAGTAAGAGTAAAGCAAAGTAACTACTCTCAGAAGTACACAATTCCGAGAAAACTACAGTAGCACATGTAAAGGAGTACGTGTACTTGAGTAATACCCCTCTGTTCACATCACTTGCAATCTTCCTTAAATGTTTAACCAGTCTATGTTTTGATCCCAAAGCGACCAATTAGAAACATCTTTCTTTATTCCTTCCACTACATTAATAGTTATATGGACAGAAATAATTTATGTCAATTTATATATCAGATTAAAATGTATGTTGTCATTTTTTTGGAGTCGTCTTAAATCACAAAATGCTACAATAGGTCAAATATCACAGAGGAACCCGATGAGCCTCAAAGTGAGCTCATTTTTGTAGCAGTAAAAGAAAACAGTGCGCCCAGGCTCAAAATGCATTACTTTGGAAGTGGATTGATATCTTGAGCAGAAATACAATTCAAAAGCTCACAGGAAGCAAATGATCTATCAAAAGGAAATGTTGATTTCTCAGACGAAATGAAAGCCACCAGTACTGATGACTTTTTAACTAGTTCCAGTACATATCCCAATCCATCCTTAGGCTGAAAGGGTGCAAGTCAGTGGTGCTAAAGAAACTGGAATATAGCCACCCCGGTTGCATGCTCACTATTCAAATCAAGAGGCAACATATCCTGAATTGCGATTTGCATGCCCATACATACACCGCTATGCACAGAAAGCATTCTTAAAAAACTGTGTGAAACAAGTCAAAACAGAGCAATGCCCCTGAAGGTCAGTGGATGAGACGTGTGGAGAGAAGGAATGTGCAGTGTTTTGACACCGGAGATCAGAGTTCACCTTCAGTACGTGGTTAAGGCGTATTCAACACAAGCACTCTGGTTAGCGTGTAGTAAAGAGTCCGGTTTCCTTTAAATATTAATGAACATTGCAGGTCTATTCCTTTATCTCCCTTTGTCTAAATTTAACTGTGTGAAGTTTACCAATACTGTTATCACCATGAACAGTTACTGGAGAACAACATCGGCTCCATGCTTCCATTGGTGGTTAAAGAGCGCTAGCAGACGTTACTGATAAGTCATGTTTTCATTGTCACTGAGATATGAACAGATATATTATTATAATATTTAGACTGCTTAAAGCATAATAAAGGAGTAAAACAATTAAATTTACTTACATTATGTAAGTACTGTATTTACTTACATAACACTCTTCACATGCAACTCAACCAATCAAATGAAGCCACTATAAATCATCTATTGCCTTCAAATAACCAATGGCAACTGGGAGGTTCCTGTATCACACAACATATCACCATTTAAATATTGAATCAACATCAGTTTTTCTCATTCTTCATGACCTGCTGCCAGCAACATGTTTTCAATCAAACATAATGAAGGGTAATATGCTCGTATCTACACAGGAGCAGTTTGAGAAAGGACAGCTGTCACCACATGATCATGTTTTTGTACGTCAGGACCATTATGTAGCAGATATCAGGAACATTCAGCTATGTCGAAGCTGACATTATTGCACTGCAGAAAAATGTTAAGCCATGCTCCTTTTTTGCTGCTGTTGGTTTGAGCCGATTTAAAATCATTTAGTTGACATTGAAAGCTGTCTGCACTGCAGTGAGCAGCAGCAGGCACACACTGACAGTGCAAAGAGGGTCGGACCTTTAAATAAAGGTTGAAGCTCTTTTTAATACCATGCTGCTGCTTCTTCTCAAATCATGCAATCTATTCCACCTTGTTGGCTTCCATTGCATCCTCCTTGCTATTAGTTTTCCTCTTGGCCCATTTCCTGAAAGCGCCATTAAGTGTAGACAAGAGGACAAGATGGGAAGCTCTCAGATGCCCATTTCTTCCATTTGCCCCATCAATACAAAAGTAAGTAAAGAGACACAAGACAAGGCTGTGCCCATTACTGATCGCACCAGTTTGATGCTTTTTCCTGCTTTACTCACACCCCTCCACCAGTCTCTATACAGGGAAGAAAAGCCTGATCCTTTCAACCTTCCTTATACAACTCGTCTTATCTATTTCACTTCCAAACTCTACCTCTTTGACACCTTTCTCATTTCTTGCCCCAGAAAGAGCAGTCCTTGATGCTTTAACGGCTGGGATTGAACTGCCGATATGTTTGTGCCTCGTGGACAAAGTAGCCCTTTCACTCCAGTGTACGACTCCTCTCGATGCTGCGGACACAGCAGCAGCAATTTCACAGAACTGAACAGACGGAGCAAGTGACAGGCTGCGCTTTCAACACAGCTGACTCACACGAGTTCGACTTCAAAGTTTGGTGCCACTGCAGCATCACTGGATCTCTGTTGCTCAGCTGTTTGCTTCTCCCAGGTTTGTGCGGCATCTGTATTGTCTCTAAATAGGTTAAAGCAGTGACTGCAGCTCTGCTTGTCAAAGCTAATTAGCTAAAATGCCTCTGGTACTTCAACTGACCAAAAGCCCATAGCGTGAGAACTTCTCATTCCCCTTTCACTGCATCACTCGGATGCTGACCTTGTCATAGCCTGTAGTAATAATTTATTAATATGTCCCTCAAACATGGCATTGCTCCATCCACATTTTTCTCTGTTGATTATGTTTGGTTCATTCATATTTCATAGTAATGGGAGAAGTTGTCATGTCATGTTGACATGACCCATAGCTCAAATGCACAAGTAAATGGCATACAAAGGTGGACAAAGCGAGAAAGGTGGGAGATGACAGAGAGGAGAGTGAGATGATAACTGGTGGATGCAGAGGACTCTTCAAAAAGGAGAAAGAATGACAAATAAATAGATAGGTGGTGAAAATACACATTATCTTACTTCAAGGTGTAGGTGGGAGGAAAGAATCGAATCCAGAGATGAAGAGATAAATTCACAAAAAGCCCAAGGGAGAAAAATATGGGATGGAAACAAGGCAATAGTCCTTGAAGTGGAAAGGTCAAGAGAAACTCCTCTTACACAGCAAAAGTGCAAGAAGTGAAATATAAAGCAGAATGTGCAAAATGCCACATAATGGGGACTTTATTTAAACAGCCTTTTGGTCTTGCATCTTGAATTCAAGCCTGAAACTGAAATCTATGCTACAGATTTGAACGCTTTCAAAAGCTGAATGATTCATTGAGTGGCTTAGCTACAAAAAACATTAATAAACTCAGACTACCTGTGGGAGATGAATTAATTGACTGAAATTCAGGCAAAAATAAATAAGCGCACACAACATTAATCTCTCCACCTTGCTCAGAACCAAGAGACATATGATTCGTTTGATTGGAAAGCCACTGATGCGAGTCGAATTCAATCCCATCCAAAGAGTCCAAAATCACCACATTAAGGCACCCGGTGGCAAAGGCTGTATTTTATTCACAGTATACAGTACATGACAAGAAGGCAGAGCAGGAAGAAAGGCACAGTGCCAGAGGGGCTGGGAATTTATAGTTTCCAACTGCAGTGAACTTGACATGTAGAAAATAATATCATAACATTGATCAGCTTCCCCAGTCGGCTTTTGTCCACTGTTCAGACATCTGACAGGAAACTGAAGGGAGTGTGTGTCACATTACATTACTGATTTTTGCATCTTCCCTGCCCTGTTAAAGAATTCATTTCTCCTCCTCTTATAACTGGCAGAGTCTAGGCTAAAGGCCAGAACCCAGGGAGCCCCTAGGGCTTTTTCTTTTACTCAAAACCCTCCACTGCTGTCAAAGTTACCATCATTTTCCAACATTGGATTCGCATTTCACTCTTTTTTTTTCAATTGTTATTAAACTGTTTTAAGTTCCCGCTATTTTTTTACTGCTTACAAGTGGCTGGCCCTTTGTGGCACTGCTAAAGCCTATAAATCCTAATAGAAACCTGAGGAAAATGCATTAAAGAAGGGAGATGATAGCGGATACTAGCAGAAGGAAAACTGCAAGCAGAGTACCGGGTGAAGGGCAAATGAGCTGACAGCAAAAAGCATCTCCAGGGATCAGAACTCAGCGGCCTGAGAGAGATTTGTCGAGACATGCCCAGTAATGGTAAACTGTATATAGTGGGCAAAAATTCATGATAGTGCATGTCCTGGATAAATACAGAGCACTCAAACAGTGACCTTTGTATGGTCTCATTTAAGAACACTGTCAAAAGAAATCACTAGCCCTCCACACAAATTGACACTTTGCACTGCACCATTAGTGCCGTGGGTATGTCAGGCAGTTGCTTTAAAATATAAAATATTCCCCACAGTACACATTTTTATACTAAACACTAGGTGTACTTTCACAGATGAAGATAAACACACACTTATTCAGTCAAGCTGCTGTAAAATGCACACAGGGAAATGGCGTCATCCCACTCACAGACCACATATGGCAGTGTGGGTTTGTGGTTGCAGCAATGAAAGCTGCTATATGGATCAGTGTGATCTACTGCTGGTTGATCTCTGCAGCTGCGATTGTGTTATCACTTCTCTTAAAGTTATCAACTCTGAATCAAGTGACTGCTTGTAGTGAAGAGGTGAGGCTACAACTCAAGATCCTGCTGCACTTTACAGCACAAAGGAACTAGTGCAATATCACAACCATTCTAAAAGGCATACTTTGACATGTACTAACCTCTGCCAGTGTTGTATCTCATTGCTTTAAAGCAGTTATATTATGAAGCAGAATGAAATACGCCCACAGCTTGGCACAAGCCCGAGGGAGGGTTCTGAGCAAATACAATAAGAGCACACAATTCATCACATCTTATTGTGGCCTTTACTGTTTATCACTGAGGTCTCTGCAGCAACAAACATGCAGACCTGCAGCAGGCTCAACGGGGCAGGGTAGACAGAAAGAGAGGAGACGGCAGTTTATCTGGATTCTCTGCTTCATCCACACAACCCGTAGGGCGCACTTGTCAACTGGGGAGTCCAGACGTCCATGCCCAGAAACATTCCAAACACACAGAAAACAGAGGAAAAAAGGAAAATAAAAGCAAAGAACAGTGACCTGCAGCTACATACCCTCCTAATAGGTGATGACTGAGGCAGACAGTTAGTGTATCTATTATGTTATAGAATTTTGAATTCAAGTATCACATAGTATGTCCTTTAATCACGCTGTAGAGATAACTGGAAGCTCTTTTATGAGCCTACGTGATCAGAGTCGAATAACTCTGACTGGTATCTACTGGCAGGAGGAATGACACCAAATACTGACACCAACATTAGTATTGGAACTGATCGATACTTGTGTGATGAGATTGATACTTAAGTTTCAGTTTCTTTTGTCTACATTCTTTGAACAACTCCTGTTAACATCATACATTACTTGCCCCTCCATCTGCTATGCTGTGAGTTGTTGCCATCGTACGGTCACATGACTCTGCAGTGGAATCCTGGCTGCATGATGGCAGAGAGGAAGAGGAGCCCTGTTTGGAGTTACCTCACAGCTTCAGACCAAAATATTGCAAGCTGCGATGTTTGCAGAAAACAAATAAAATACTGCGACAACACCACAAATTTATATGAACACATAAAACACACACTCAAAAGAGAACCCTGCAAACTAAACACAGCAAGGAAGGGAGTCTAATTGGCCATCATGGTTGTTATTTTAGCAGACTGATTAAATATAGACTATTAACACAGTTGAAATAAATCTAAATAAATTATTTTTACCGGAACTGTAAAATATATATACCTATGTAAAGATATATACATCAAACTTGAAATATGAATATGACTCATATATACAATATAATAACCCTTTATGTGTTAACTGTCAAAGGTATTCGTGTCACTATCAGCAATACTGGCCCTGTAATTATTTGGTAGTGGATCAAAATCAAATTTTGCCATATCATGCACGTATTTTTCTGACAAAAACTTTTACTGCCTGCATTTCAAATCAGATCTGTCCTCTCCACTCTTTGCAGTTTCAAAACAGGCCTGTTACTTTCTTTTTACTGCATCAAAGGAGGAATATTTATTATTTAATATCAGTCTACACAGACAAGACAACCCCTTGGAGTATTAAGCAGGGCCCATACAGGCCAGACAACGCAATGTTGAAGATGTACCAAAACAGATATGAAAAGGACACTTGAGAAGAGATGTTGTCTAGTTAATGAGATGCCAGAGGAGAGCCAGCAGAGGTTCAATTAGCTTTGGACAGAAACAGCCTAAATGTATATTTTTTAACCTTTTACGACTGATGCATTGGTTTTTCTTGAATAAACGAGCTGAATTAGTGGTACTGCTATTACCCAATGATAGTCTTTAATAAGCATCTATAGTTCTACTTGAGTAAAAAGTACTTTTGTTAAGTCTAAGTATTATGTTGCCTTATAGACCAATGGCTGGTTACTGCAGCCTCTTGTACATTTCTCCTACTGTGAAAATATATTTAAGTCATTTTCTATAGAGGTACAGTTTATTGTGTTGTTACTTGCAGATTTTTCTGGACTTTAGCTGGTGAAACTGCAGAGGAATAATGCTCTGGGTGAACTATACCTCAATCCTGCCCGTGTCTGGTTGGAAGCCTCTGGCAGGGTCTTCAGTCGTCACTCTGCACTGGATTGCACAGCCATTCACCCTGATTTTGTCTTGTTTGAGGCCCAGTTCTGGCAGGCTACGACCCTCACAGACGTGCAACTGCGCATGCACCAGGTCCACACTATTAAAGAGACACAGACAGAGAGAGAGGGGGGGTGATTAGGTGACTAAATTGATTGAAGCCCTGAGCATGGTGTGAATAGCCTTTGATATCACTGCAGGGAACATTTTCCCACTTACACAAAAGGTTTGAAAGACCAGCAGGGCCATTTACTGAGGTAAACATCTTTAGCTATTCTTAGACCTGAAAGGGTGGGGAGGGTTGGGATTTGCAAGCAATATGAGGATTTTTGTTGCATTTTTCATTTTGGTAACTAAACATAATGTGTGACAACAAAGCAATCCCTACTGGCTACCTATCTGTAGTAAAAACAAGTCATTGTGCTCGAAACAACAAAATTGCTGTTTTAATATGCAGATGCTGGAACAACCGGCCCCTCAGAACCCAAAAACTGTCATGCATAAATAAATTGAAACAAGGTGAAGAACAAAAAATATCTATCAGGCAAAACAAATTGAACCTGCATACCTGATAAACATTTCAATTTTCACTTTCCTGAAATCTCACAATACTACCTTAAGTCTATGAATCAAAAACATCTTGAAAATCCCCGTCCGTGTGATATCTCAACTGACACAGTAACTAGTATGACTACATGATAAAGCATGACAGAGAAGACGTGTGTGCGTGATGTACAAGAGAGAAGTCTTCATACAAATGCAATATAAACAAAAAAAAAAATCATGAAGCATGAAAAAACTCAACGAAGGACACTGGTGTTCAAATGCATGTTCTGTGTCTTCTGGAGTAATAAATAGCTTTTTGGGTGATTTTTAATAGTCCCTAAAAAGTACAATTTATCCACTTTGATGAATTAAAAATGATCTATCATGAAGGGTTCATCCACTCAATTTCTGCAGAGAGAACACAGGTGGTCCAATAATTATTTCATAAGCTGTGGAACAGGGATATTCAATTTAAGGCCCATGGGCCAAATCAGGCCCGCGGTAGGATGCCGGCTAGATCGCTGACCATTTTTATTATGATTCACAGTGGGAACACTTTGTTTCATTCTTTTTAAATCCAATAGTGGCTGTTGAATGGTCCCTCAAGGAAGCTGGAGCACTGCAACACTTTCACTCACTTCGGTCACAGATAAGTGGGAGAAAATGGATGGATGCAGAGATGACAGAATTTACATCGTTTGCAACTTCCTGAAGGGACTGATGAAATACTGTAAAATCTATTTATTTGTCATAAGCTGCTAGTCAAAAGTTTAGACACATCTTCTCCTTCAGTGTTTTTTTCTTGTACATAAATACTGAAGACATCCATGTTTAGATGGAAGGAGGTGTGCCCAATTTTTTGGTTGGTAGTGTAAACCATTATACCAAGTTCATTACCACCCCCTTTATTTGTGTGTTTGTTCAAAAAAAGTTCTGAATGGATTTGGATGAGATTTTCAGGGTAGGTCAGAAATAGCACAAGGGCCATTAGATTAGATTCTGGATTCTTCAACCGCTGTGCGATAGGGCCAAATTCAACATTTGTCCTTGTAATGCCACAAATAACACCCAAAAAATGTACCCAAAAAACATTGGATAACAGCATAATAGATTCTATCAAACTACAGAGTGTTAGTGAGATATGAGAACTATTCTGCCTGTAGTGATCCAGAATGCTTATATTTACAGGGGTTGAGGAAAAATAGCTACTGTAAGGCAGCAAATAAAGCTATATACATAAAACTGACACCAAATTGTAGCAGAAAGTCTGATGATTCAGTAATGCATCCATAGATTTGGATAGATTGGCTAGATCCAGAAGAAAATCACCATTATGGAATTTTTATTTTTGTGAGTAACTATTGATTCCAAATGCTAATGGTAGGTTTTCATGGTCAAATAATCCAATAATGAGGCTCAAATAAGATTAAGAATTTTTATTGTGGTGCAACAACATTATGGGGAAATAAGCACTGTGAAGACAAACTGAGCTGCCTTGGCAGAGGTCTGAGCTCTCTTAGTGCTTTATAGTTTAGTTAATAAATTTAAAATGTGTCTGTTTACTAATTGGCTGCTTAGCTTCATGGTTATAAACATGACCCCCCCAGGCAAAGCACAAAACGCAAACAAGTATCTTAATATGGAATATTACATTACCGTACATGGCTTAGCGCATGCATATTTTTGCTCTTACAATAGACGTACATGCTACACAAGTTATTCCATTTTTTACTTTACTGAATACCTTTCTGCCCATGGATGCACAATCTCGCTACATCCAAATGCAAGGGCATTATGTAAATGTTATCCAATAATTATATTCTCCATTACGGACAACTTGAAACCGACAGAAGCGCAAAGAAGTTCATTTTCTTTCACATCAGTTAGGCTCATCTGCATGCAATTATTTAAATGTTGATGCTCAAACAGGACCCGCTGGGTTAAATTTCATGACCTTGCAAACTATCACCCATATCCTGAATGGAGAGTTTCTAAAGTATCCCTTGTTTGGACACATTTTTGAAATAACAGTGTATGGAGGCAGAGGGGCTGACACTTATTACTTAAACGGCTGTGTTCTTGCCAAACCAAAACCTACTCGGCTCAGTAGGAAGCCTCTATGCCTTGAAGGGTGAACAAAAGACAGAAGGCAAACACATTAGCAAACAATTTCAGATTTTGGACGCAGCCTTGGCTTCCTTCATCTTAATGTCTCAATTAGACCGTATCCACATTCTGGCCCCAAACAGAAGGACAATTATGCATGAGCCTGGTGATAAATGTGACGGTGGAAAAAGCAGATCCACTTTTGATAACTTGGCCCGGCATTAACATCATGTTTTTGTTACAGCTCCATGAGTATGTTGGTGTTTTTAAAATTAGACCGCTCCACTCGTTTTGTGACATAATAAAAAGACAAATTGAAATGAGACATTTTATGAGCAATGCTCCCGACAGCCGTTATTCAGATTACTCTCACTTTCTTAGCACTTTATTGTTTCATTTGGACGCCGGTTTGTTAGAGCACTCAGAATAGTAACGCTGCATATGAAAAAGTGTTTTCCATCTGCCACTGTTGTGTGAAATATGACCGAGAGTCAAATGTTTACAGAATTGCTGCCGAATTTCAAAGCCATTCACACACACCTGCTTTTATTTAAACCTAAAACTTTAATTAGAATTTCCCTTTTTCTTCATTTAGATTTCTTTTATTTTGGCAAATTAAGGATTTCACAAAAACATGATGGTGGAAACATAAAAGTGAGCCGTTTCTTCAATATATATTTTATACAGATGCTTCTGTGTAACTATAAGTGATAAGTATGGCTCAGTCTAAGTTAAGAAAAACAAAAATACAAGTACCTAAATGTTGAGACACAAGTTAAACATTTGGCATCTGTGCAAATACTGTTTTTGCTCTATATAAATCATGTTCGGCCTAGTTATTCTTTTTTTTTTGCATAATTCTGCATTGCAAACATAAGGCAACACTGATTGAATGAGGACCCTCGAGGGCTTGTGAAATTTATTGTGCAGTAATTTGACTCAGACAAATTAAAGTGCCTGCAGCAACATCTGTCCCTCAGTGCAGCCAGTTACAGAATAAAAGTCTTGTGCATCATTAGCAAGTTCCACAATAAGGCCACTGTACACAGGAAGATGAGAGCATTACGCCTTCAGCTGAAAGACGGAGTTGGACAAAGCACTGCAAAGCACAGACCTGCTGATTCTCACTAAAAGAGGGTTTACAGTAAATAACACTGACCATTTGGCAAAATGATGTAAAAATATATTTTTTTTTAAATGCAGAGGATACCCGAAATACCCAGTAGGGGCTACTGATTAGTGGCACAATCTGTGATACTGATGCCTGTAATAATGATCTAAAGTGATACTAAACAAGAAACATTTCTTTTGAGCTGTAAATGGACTTGTGTCTAAGTGCTGGGGATGATGAACATAAAATATATAGATTAAGACAAAGATAAAAATCTACATGTGAAAAGTGGAAAGTGCTGAACTCATTTCCTGCTTTAAAATGTTCTTCTTCACACTTTGACGATTAGTCTTTAATTACTCTGTGCCATGAAATTTAAAAAAATGTGTGTAAACTCATCTAACCTGTCCTTCACACAGACTTAAACCTCATTCATTTCCTAAGGGCAGCTGGAGTTGTTACATCACTCTAATCTGAATCACATATTTCAATTAAAATTTGCCTTCTCAAGTTGTAAAACCAGTGCAGGAACTCTGATTATCCCTTTCAGATGCTCATAACCTTCTGTATAGCAATCTGTGATTCTCTTCACTGCACGCAGCATCTTTTGTGACTGAACCATTTTCAGAATCATGCAGTGGGTGGCACAAGTCTCAGAAAAGAAGCAAAGTACACTTACATTAACTAGGAGCTCATTTTAAACCTAAGCTGTTTCACATATTTGTCCCAATGTAATGACATTCCAACACACGTTGCATTTTTAAGTTCACTGTTTTACATACAATGTCTTGAATGAGTTGGACGTGTGTGGGACATGCGTCTGTGGCTGCATCACGGTGTCATGTTACAATGTCCTTTTCACACAGTAATGTTTCAAACTTAAATTGAAGTTCTGGACGTTCGCTTCTTTCATAAAATCATGGAAATCCTTCAGTGTGAGATCATAAACCAAGCTGTCAAGTCATTTACTCCCATGGTTTCTCCTCCATCATGGTGCAGAGAACTTTAGTGTTATGTCCCCCCTTCTCGATTTTTATTGGTTGGCAAGTAGTGAAGACTGAGCATTGAAATGCCCAGCACACAGCAACTTTGATTGGCCAGCCCAAAAAAAATGCCATGCGCTGAAATGGTGATTCGGATCACCAAATTTTACTCATCTGCTCCTCGTCCCATTTCACACCTTTCCTGAAAATTTCATCAAAATGCATTTATAAATTTTTGAGTTATTTTGTAAACAAACAGACAAATGCCAGCAAAAAGATAACCCCCTTGGCGGAGATAATAATGCTCCCAACAGTCTTTAGGAAGATTGGAAGGAAGATACCAGCAAGCACCAACCTCCGTGGCTGAGCTCGTGTCAAAACCTGCAGTACTGTCTGTGTCCACTGGGACTGAATGCAAAAGCAAGTCAGTCCCCATCGAGTGCCATGTTAAATGTCCAACTTTACAGTAGAAAGAAACCATGTTTACAGTGTGGTACAAACAACGGTTTTGTTCTCTATGGTCTATTTCTATCTCTGTAGACCCTCTAGGGGAGCACATTTTTATACTGGATCTCATCCATTTAGACCTTTAGTACGTGTAGATATTTAATCACTTAGGTGCTTTGATTAACTCATGTGTTTGAGCCAGACACTGTACCATTTCTTTCCCTGCACCCTTATGGAGGGCTGGTTCATCTTTCATATACACCACCAGTCAAAAGTTTGGACACATATTCTGTTTCAGTGTTATTATTATTATTATTATTATTATTGTTGTTGTTTTCAACATTGCACAGTAGTACAGAAGACATTCAAACTGTCAAATACAGATGGAATTATATAGTGAACAAGAAATTGTCAAACAACCTGTTCTATGTTTGAGATTGTCCAAAGTAGCCACATTTAGCTTTGATGACAGCTTTGAACACTCATGGCCTTCTCTTATCAGATTCACAAGGTAGTCATTCAGAGCAATATTCAAATCACAGATGTGCCTTCTGTGTGTCATTTGTCTCCTTAATGCGTTTTATACTATCAGTTGTATTGTGCAGAGGAAGGGTTAGTACAGACTCAATAGCCCTATTAGTGCTACTACAACTATGGCACAAATCCATGTTATGGTAAGAAACAACTAAGCAAATATATAGTCCATCATTATGTTAAACTGTCAGTCAATCTGAAAAATATCAAGAACATTTAATTTGTCCCCAAGTGCAGTCACCAAAATCATCAACTGCTACGATGAAACTGGCTCTCATGAATTCTGCTCCCAGTTTCTGAGGTTGGAAATTCTAACACATACTCCTCTACAGCAGAGGTAGCTTTCGGTATTCTTTTCCTGGGACAGTCCTCACCTGGTACAAAGCACACAAAAGGTGCTGTATATGATGTTCGCAAACTAGCAATCGATCATTTGCATGTATCGGTAGCATACTGTTATAAATTATTCAATATGGCTTACATCTTCACAGTTGTTAAGCCAAGTTGTACCAGATGTTGAAGGAATCTAAAATGGAGGCCATCTCTCCTCAATCACCCCGTGGTTAGATAAGAAACAGATGCTAGCTCCATAGTAGCTATCGCTGTGACTTTTTAAAACTCTGTGATTGAGTGCATGAGCATGCACATATAAAGTAGTAAGTCCTCTCGACTGGCAGGTCTCCTGTCCAAAAATACATATTGTACCGCTATGACAATTGGCTACTAACTAGTTTGCCAACACCACACATAGCAGCTTTAAGTAGGCAAGAAATGGCACAAATTAAATCTTGAAAACGCACACCTGTAAACTGAAAACCTCTTGCTTCTGATGAGAGAATGTCATGAGGGTTTAAAGCTGTCAAAGTAAAATGTGACTACCGTATTTTCCGCACTATAAGGCAAACCGGATTATAAGGCGCACCCTCCAAAAATGAAACATTTTTAATTTTTTTCAATACGTAAGGCGCACCGGATTATAAGGCACAGTTGCGTTATGCATCCACTAGATGGCGCTGCCCTACAACAGACGCTACAGTATGCATCCACTAGATGGTAAACATGTAAAAGAATGTCTGATACCGTGACGGTAAATCAAATGTTATAATAAAACTCGAAATAGTGCAAAGCAATAACAATATAACAATAACTCAACGTTGTTCAAACGTTCATGTCCATATTCACACATTACACCAGCTTTGGTCAGTCGTAAACACACAAAAGAAACACGTAAAGCTAACTTTATCAGTTCACTACTCACCCCGGAATCCCTCAAATTATTCTTCTCCAGTGTCCGAATCAGCGTTCAACATGCGCGGCTCCGTCTCGTCAAAGTCGCCAATATCAGAGTGTTTCTGGCAGTTCAGTGACAATCCCTGCCTTACAATCCACTGGCAGATGTCGCTCGGTGCTGTGTCCGTGTGTTCGCTGCTGCAGGCTCTGAACACAGAGACCATGTCGACACTAACGCTGCCGAGGTAACTCCACTCTGAAACTGGCTATGTTGTTAGCCGTAGCCATATTCCGATGGTCGGGCTGTTAGCCGTCGAATCCCTCGAATTCCCTCTCCCTCGAATTATTCTTCTCCAGTGTCCGAATTACACAGTTGAACGAATATGGCCGGCTCCGTCTCGTCTCGGCTCCGTGTGTTCGCTGCTGCAGGCTCTGAACACGGAGACCATGTCAACACTAACGCTGCCGAGCTAACTCCACTCCGAAACCGGCTATGTTGTTAGCCATAGCGATATGCCTTCCGGGTCATT
>JAQQAE010010230.1:0-12147 GCA_029823295.1 Pseudamia nigra
GGGTCGCTACAGCGAATCATCTGCCTCCATCTCACCCTATCCTCTGCATCTTCTTCTCTCACACCAACTACCTTCATTTATTATATATACAGACTATGATTAATATATACAGTCTATGATTAATACATACCGTCTGTGATTAATATATAGTCTATGTTATAGACACACTGTTTAAAGACGGCTAAGCTTCCTCTTAGATGTAAATGTTAAATTCAAAATTCTACTGGAAGATGGAACTAACACATTCTCGTTCGACTATGACTCGTACAATCTGTCATGTGACAAGTTATAAACTGTGCAAGTGGCTTTTTTTGCCCCCCGGAGGCCATTTCTTGTGAGCATCTCTCAGCACTGCTCGTACTGAACAAGTCACAGTCTTATTTCACACTGCATACTTTAAACCTCAAAACTCCATAACGACGCATTTTCAGAATGGGACCTTTAAGACTATTTAATGACTTCTCAGATCTTAATATTTAGGAGCTTGCATGCCGCCTGGATCACGTCCTGCAGCTTGTTGTGTGTGTTTTCCTGCTGTTGCCTCTGTTTGTGTATGTGTCTATCAGTGCTGAATATATTTCGACATGTCACTCTGCTGAATTGGAAATGTTGACCAAACTGACAGCAGCCACAATCACAGAGTCAGGGGAGAATGCTAAGCAAAAAAAAAAAACCCACAATACCTCGCATATCAAACTCCTGTCGGATGCTGCTGCCGTGCAGGTCGACGGGGTGAGACTCGGAATGTACCGGAATGTCGTCCTGATCTGTTACTTCGCACCGATCGGACGCTCGCGACTAACGGCGTGACGTGAACCCATCTGTTTTCTGTTCTCTTGTTACCGACCCAGCAATCAACAATTATTCTGCGCCGCTCTATTTTTGAGGCATCGCCATGGCAGCCGAGGCAGTGATGCATGGTTGTTACGGCAACACAAACCACAGAGTCCCCAACCTTGACCCGTCTAATCAATCCTAGACAAGTAGGACGAGGTTTGCTCTCCTGCAGCGGACACATTTCTTTCATTTGCGTTTCGTTTTCATGTGTGTGTTGGGTATGTGATGCCACACAGCTGCACCTCACTTCTGGCGTTTGTCTCCCTGGTGCCGATGGTGAAGAGGTTTTCACTCACATCGCTCACTCACGCCGAGAAAAGCCATCGATGGCTACATCAGTCTCAGAACTGGGATCACATATTGACATACTGAGCCAATGCCTGGAAGATTTTCGACCTGCCTGCCAGGGGTCCTACAGTACACCCTCAACGCAACACAATCTCCAAAAAGTTGAGCCGCTAGGTAAATGTAAAACACTGGAAAACATCAACATGTCCATGACATGCTTTTCCTTTTCCCTGACTTATCTACCACATCAACACAGCGGATTCTCATCTTAAGCATGTCAAAAAGTGTAAAAAAAAAAGCACTACTTATCTCCTAGAAATCCTTTGGAGAAGCAACTCTCCTTTCACGCACTCTCAGTTGCAACACTTTCTTTCCGATTAGGCCCAGGATAGCATTAGCCTGGGGAGGAATTTAAACAGTTGCAACAGCAAACGGGGCATTTGACAGTGAAAGTCTCTGGACGCGATGTCGACAACACCGGTTGCTGTTAACAGAGATGTACAGTCCACCTGCTTGGCTCTCACCACAGTCGCAGTTGGCATTGCTCCAGCGGGTGGTGCATCCCGCTAGCTGCAAAGACGTGGCGGGGATCTCAGGGTGCAGCACAGTTGCACTAATGATCATCACACTGCAGTTACGTACGAAGTAGTTAGAAGCCATCTGCAGCTCTACTTTGCCAACTGTGGGTGCAATGGATAAAACACCCTGCGTCGCGATAAGCTGAGTGAGGTTTGCCCTATGACACGACGCAACGAGCCATGGCGGCTACAGGAGCAGGGAATGGTAAGCGTGGCCACACGGGTCGCAACCCCTCTAATAACGGTAACAGTGATAGTAATATTTGTTCATTTTAATTTGTTTCTTGAAGAGCGCTCAGAATTGTGAAGCATCTGGAGATAATCAGCGATTATGATTGGACGGTACAAATAAAACTGAATTGAACGGTGTAATGACAGAGACACATGTCGCCTCCAGCTGCTGTTGAGAGATGGAGGATTTTTCGCTGACGTTTGTGGCTATTTTGCTTTTTAATGTAATTCATGAAATGTAAACGCTGTCTCATTTAATCGTGTTTTCCTCATAGCTCCCTGATTCGGCAGTACTTCTGTCTGTCATGCGTGCAATGTATTGTGGGATATAGTGGGCCGTGAAGGATACATCAGTTGTGTCCTTTGTTTTCCGCCCGATGAAGGCTACATTCGTCTGCTGCATATGAAGGAGGCCTCGAAATGGGACAGACTTCGCGCTTGGATACAACGTCAACAGCCAAAAAATGCGTCCGACGTCGGCTGCAGCCCCTGCATTGGGAAACAGCCTGAGACTGTACTCAAACCAATCAGTGGTCAGGTTCAAAGAACGCAAATGAATAAACAACACAAACAAATATAAAAGACTTGGTGACCTGAATGTCAAGGGAAATGTTCAACATCTGCACTTCGCACCAAAAAAGTGAAACCAGCTTTAGTTTCTCTTGCCAAAACCTCCTCGATCAGCAGATCAGCTAATGTTTGAACCAATACTGATGAAGAACCACAGCAGGAGTAGATGGACACATGCAGTAATCCAGGTTTCCATCACAGACTGGCTCTGTGTTCACATACAGTCTCTCCATGATGCCTTTGACTTTGTTTTATTTTTTTTTCAGTGTGTCACCACTCGTTATCTGGGTGTAAAAGTGAGAAATAAGGTGCACATGAACAAACACAGCCTCCTAACAAGCTGCAGACCTGACATCAAAGTTCTAAGGATAAGCTACCGCGTGAACTTTACCTGATTTGTTTTCTCCACCAATTACACCAAAGAAACCATTTATTCTCTCACTGCAATGACTTGTTAGCATTCCTTCCATTTGTCATCGAAGCCCAGGGATACAATTAAAGTTACCCTCTGCCCCGTTGTTTGAACACAAATGCTCGCAGTGCAGCAGAGCGAGATTTCAGGACGAGTGTAGATAATTGTTAATGTCTGGCAGCTGTTAATGAAAACAGATGTCAGTCTTTTTCAGTGGATTTTTCTCCATTATCTATAATGTCCGTTACTGTCCACCGCCGTCAATGACATGTGAACGCCGTCCGGTCTGTCCGGTCCACAACAGAGCTTCATAAAATATCGCCAGTGTAGATGACAAGAAGTGTGGCTCATGTCTTTAGTGGGTGAAAATGAAGGGACAACGACCGGGTTAGTTCACAGAGGTCGATGTAGAAGTAACTTTAAGTTTTACTTCCACCGTTTGGCCACCACCATCACTTTGTCCAGTTATATGCACAAACTATGATTAATATATACAGACTATGATTCATATATACAGACGATGATTAATATATACAGCCTATGATTCATATATACAGACTATGGTTAAAATGCAGCATTTGACACAGATACAGGTACAATCTGGTCCATTTACAGACGTGTCTTCAAATACAGTAGGATTGAATCTGTGACTGTTCTGTATGTTTTTGCATCTTTGACAACTACAAACACATCACGTAGTTTATTTTTTTTCCTCCTCGTCCCGTGCGGCTCAAATGTCACGTTTTAATCATTATCACCTGTTTCATAATTTGAACGCCGTCTTTTTTTTTTTTTTTTTTAAGTATATTCCATTTGGGTTTTTTTTTGTAGTTTTCTAACTTTTTTTTGTCATTTTGAGTACAGCAGCTTGAACCTGTCACCTCCTCTGCACACTTTCCACTTCCTTGTCTCGGCTTTTGGCTCAGCTATTGTCCCGTCAGGTCACAAGTCTGATGCAGTCACATTGTTACGCAGCTGGTAATTATCACGCCGTCTCCTCCCGTCTGGTGCTCGTTTCTCCGATAACAAAGGCTCTTAACAGGTGCTGAAAAACGTTCCGTCATGTCTTTCCCTGTACATCCTGTTGACTGCTCATTTCTACAACGCCCTCAGTCTCGCCTCCTCTTCAGATTCAGTAGGTGACGGTGTCTAATGACCGGGGTGTAGATCTGGCTTTCAGACGCCCGGGTCACGTGGTCGGTGGCGTTCAAATGCAGCAGACAGACCTGGCAGACGAGTGCTGAACTCCTGGCATCTGCCCCGGCAGGTTCCACAGCAGCACAACAGCACCAAGCAGCAGTGTTATTACACTCAAAGCTTAGCCATACGTGACAAGATTATCAACACATTAACGAGGATCTGTTTCTCCAATTACACACCGAGACTTTAGAAACGCATAACGTGTAGGTTGGGTTTTCACCTTAGTTAAGTGAAAGCTGCAGGTGGTAACTTTTTTAGTCATAACTGTTGAAACTGTCACTAAGTACTAGTACTAGGCAAGAGACAACGACCAGGTTTGTTCACTGAGGTCAATGCAGAAGTAACTAAGTTGTAATTCCACCGTTTGGGCTGACACTGCCTTCACTCAAGTCAGCTGGGGTAGGCTCGCCCCCCCCCCCCCCGACGCTCACGAGGACTAAGGGCTGGGCTCCACCGTTTGGCCACTGGGGAACCAATCATCCGGCTCCAAGAAGCTTTTTTCCCATAGATGCATGTGATTCTATCTGAAAATACTAAGACAATAAATATTTTTATATTTTGTAATAAACAGAATTATCAGGATATTTATGGATGTATGGCATTAAGGATAATCATCGCAGGTGAGGAGCAAGGTCACAGTGATCACCTGTAGGTATATGTACCACCAGGTGTAGGACAAAGGTTTTTTTTGTTGTTTGCTGTTTGCTCAGTGTCTGGCAGAAATAACAGGAGGGATTGATGCTGCAGTAAAGATGAAGGTCTGAACCAGCGCAAATGAAGAAAATGTGATTAAATGTAGGCAACAACAGAAAGTAACGGCAGACGGTTTATTTGTAAGTGCAGCCTAGATGGACAATGAGAATATATGCATACAGTGGCATCTCGGACAACAAACTCTTCTGACAACGAAAAATTTAAATACTGAAGAAAAAAACTGCAAAAAATTTCACTCTGACAATGAAAATTAATCGGTTAACGAATAGTCACTTGGTCTTGGTGAAGCTAACAGCCATTAGCCAAGCTAACACAGGCTAACGGCTAACAGCCTTTAGCCTGTAGTCACTTCCGGGTCTCGGACGTGAAAGACCTGGAAGCTAACAGCCGTTAGCCAAGCTAACAGATGCTAGCGGCTAACAGCCATTACCTTGTGTCATGGAGAGGCTACTGCTGTTTTGGATCAAAGAGAAGAAAGGCCAGCCTCGTCCCGGCGCCCTGGCCGGCCTCGCCCTGGCCGGCCTCGTGCCGGCGCCGTGGCCAGCCTCATCCCGGGCAGCGGCGCGTCCACTGTCGGCTCCCCGGCTGCGACGTGGTGGAGTTTTTCACAGTTATGGACGTGTGCAATGTCCACGGACACACTACCAAGTCATAAGCCAAGGTAAGAATGCATTTTCAGTCATTTTTAGAACTAATGTCATTCATTCCGTTTCAGATAATTAATATAACTTCCTTTTCAAATAATAATAATGAATAAATGTGCAGGTAGGGGTGTGTTTACATACTTTATATGGGAGTTTGTCGTGGGTCCAGAACGGATTAATTGTTTTACATGTATTTTTATTGAAAAAGTCGCATCGGACAACAACTGATTCGGATACAGGCCGTGACGCCGGAACGGATTAGTGTCGGTATCCGAGGCACCACCACACAAACACACACATATATATGTCCAAGGCTGCGGAGTGAAAGCACTGTTTGTAATTTATGTCGACAGGACGATGGAGGCCCGTGTTGTATAAAAGTGAAGCACGGCTGCTGTCAAACACCAGACACGAGGAGGACGGACGTGATGGAGAGCGATGGGAAGGAAGACGAAGGAGGACGGGCCGATCTGTGGCAGACAAAATCACATCTTTGGTTTGTTTATGACTCGCGCCTTCGATGGCTGCCATCACAACAAAAACAGAGGCCGGAAAACGACAACAGATGAGACGAGAGTCGGGTGATACAGTTCAAATCTGTTCGTACTGATGACAACGTAAAGGCTGATTTCTGATTAAAGTATCGACTAGAGGTCGACCAACTATAGGCGCCGATATTTGGAATTTTGACGGATCAGTATTGCTGTTTTTTTTTATCCGACGGCCCGATATCAAAAAATCAATTAAAAACTGGGTTATTTCGGCTCAGATGCTACAGTCCCTCTCTCTCTCTCTCTCTTTCCTGCCACTTCTGTCTCCAGCATTGTTCTGCCCACCGCGCCATCTGATTGGTTAAACAAGCCACTGTATGTGTAACACACACAGAGTTGAGAGGTAAAGTTTTCTCGTGTGGAGAAGCTCCGTAGAGCAAACACATGTCAAAGGTCAACACAGAAAACTCTCCTGAAATTGTACTAAACATCCCAGTGTCTATATGTCACAATGACTACTAACGTTACAGTGTGTAGCAGAATAGCGCAAGAGCGGAGTAAACATTAGCGGCAGCTCTGCTAGCTCGTAGCTCGCTAGCTCCCGACATGTGTGTGAATCACTTGAAAGAAGGTGCTGATAATATAATGTTATTTGTCTGATCTGGTTGTAAACACTCAGACTATGTCTTATCAATGGGTTGATTGTATGTCATGTGGAGAATAGTGTGTTTGTGTGAAAGTCACATGACAAACTCTACAGCTCACGACTACTACAATAACTTGTGAGTCTAGGATCCATGCACTTTTGGACACAATTGCTTTCTATGTGTTTGGTTAAATAAACATGTCTTAAACATTTAAACCAAGTTAATCATTCGTATTATTCAATATTTTTACACCAATTTTGACACTTTTATTGCAAATGAATATTGGTTCCAAATATCGGTTATCGGCCTCTTTAACTACTAATAATCTGTATCAGTCCTGAAACACACATATGGGTCGATCACTAATGCACATATGAACAATATCGTGGATCTAATGATCCACAATGATGAGACTTACAGGGCTGAGGATAAATCTCTACTGTAGTAAACGTCTGATGATTCAGTCACGTGTCATGGATTTGACGTGTCTTCAACATTTACTGAGTTTGAAGAAAAGCACCGTGGTGAAATATTATGTATGAACTAATAATGAAACGTATGTGATTCTAAAGGTTAATGGTAGGTTTTCATGGTCAAAGAATCTAACAATGAGGCTCAAATACATGTAATAATCTGGCATTTGTTTTAGTAAGGTTATGTGGTAAATGGGTTCAGATGGTGGTGGTGGGTTTGTCGCTGCTTTGGTGGGGGCCTGCACTCTGACCAGCTAATCGGTGTCATTTTCATCTGGTTTGCTCAGCTTTTAAACTTCAACATCAACATTAATCAGAAGCGTCACATTTACTGTGAGAACATTCTGGGTCATATTGTCTGATTATCATGAAGTGCGTCTGAAAACACACCGTTCAGGCCGTCGCCGCCGTTTGATTCATGTTTAATTAACTCACAAAGCGGCACACGGTTAAAGAGCAGCCAGTCTGAGCGCAACAGAATGACTTATTCATCGTTAAATTCAAGTGTCTCCAATTACGGTATTTGACAAAGTGAGAGCAGGCAGCCTGGCTCTGCTGCCATGGAAACCAAACATCTGCATCCTATGGAGAAAGAAACCACGCTTTTCATTCCTGCTCGCGGAGACGCTGCCGTTGTGAAAATGACAGGAAAATATTGTCCTTCACATTTAAGCGTGTACCTTCAGAATAAAAACCATGCATTTCACTGGATGTATACGAACAATTCAAATACGCTTTCAGGTTGGCATCATGGGCAGAGGATTTCACGTGGACACTTATAATCATGTACCAGTGAACTGTTAATGAACTCAACCTTAAAGATCAACAGCAGGACAGAAAAAACACTCAATATTTACCAAAATAAGAATGAAAAATTAACAGAAATCAATCAAAATGACCAAATAAATGATAAAATGGACAAAATAATTAACAAGAGGCAAAAAAGAAAATGAACATAAAAACTAGGAAAATTAATGCGTTAATCCAGATTAATTCATCTGCATGATTAATTTGATTAAAAATGTAAAAATGTAAATATGTAAATGTCTCGATCCTCCTCAAACCATTGTTTAGTTTTAATAAACACATGTAAAGTGTAAATATCACCTTCTGTCATGAGGGTTTTTACTGCCACACAATGAAAAACAATGAATGGGGATTAATCGTGATTAATCCAAATTAATCCACAGTGACCCTGTGATTAATCAGATTCAAAATTTTAATCGTTTGCCAGGCCTATTAATAACAGTTCACAGATGTGAACAACGCATTCAAGAAAACTAAAAAATTAGCAAAAAAATGAACTGAATGGAACAAGAAATTGATAAAATAATCTACAAAGTGAACAACACGAAAAAGATGAACAAATTAATACCCAAAAACAAAGAACATTTCTAATAAAGGAACAAAATAAGCAACAGAAATGAACAGAAATTAACAAATGGACAAAATATAATCGAATATTAATGACAAAAACCACCAAGTGACACAAAGTACGAGACGCAATGGACAAAAATGAATAAAAATAAACAAATAAGTGACAAAATGGACAAAAAAAAGCCAACAGAACATTTCACACAGTGACAAAAATGAACAAAGTAAAAAACAAAATCTAACAAATAAAAATGAATGCAATAATCACCAACATGGGCACAAAAAAATCCAAAATGAACAAAATAGGCACCAAAATGAACTGAATGGAACAAGAAATGAATAAAATAATCAACACAGTGAACAAAATAATCAACAAAACGTAAACAAGAAACAAAACAACCACAGCAATGAACAAAGTAAGCTGCAAAATTAAGAAAAAAATGATAAAAATGGAACAAAACCACCAACAAAAGGAATAGAAATTAACAAAATATTCAAGAAAAAAAAAATTAACAAAGGAACAAAAGAGCCAATGAAATGACCAAAAAAAAAAATCATCCCATATAGCAACAAAAATGACCAAACGCAAAAAAATAAGCAACATCACATGAACCACTTTGTACGTTTGTCTTTAAATCCATTTCAGCTGAAACATCAGACACACGGCTTCGACTCGTGCTTTGTCAAACTTTACTTTGCAGAAGCAGCAGCATTTTGAATCATCTACGACGCTACATTGGCTGAGGGTCGTTTACGTTAGTCCAGTCAGCAACGCGTCACTTCAGGATCAAATGTGGACACGATGAGGACTCCCATCACATCACTACTGGACTGGGCTTCAGTTCTCCACACGTCCTTCATTTGTGTCCGAAATCTTCGTCAGTGTTACGAGTTCACCTGTCGGTTAGCTTTCAAAGGTGATGATCCCATTCCCGGACAGGTAAGGTAATCCCGAGAAATCACCATAACTAAAACCCTCATCAAACCCTGCGTGTGTGCAGGACTTGAGTTATGCTTTATACTAGCCCTAGGGTGATGTGTTTTGGACGATTCGGTCCCAATCACCTTAGCGCTAAGGGTTGCTAGGTGTGGTGTAGTTCAGAGTTTGAAAAGGTGATTATTTACAAACAGTGTCAGCGTGCTAGCTAAAAGTTCAATGCGTCGTTTTGTAGGTAAATGGCTGAGCTCTTTCGGCTCCGCTTCCTCTTTGTGGAGCAGCTGGCGTCAAAAACGTCTTCAGCGTGTCTCTGTGGCCTCAATTCCGAATCTGTCTGAGCTGTGGTCTCTAGCTGATCTCAAACCATTTTCCTGTCTGAGACGCCTTTGCCTCATTGTCTTTGTCCACACAGCTGTACCACATCACTGATGAATGAGTTTACAAACCATGCCCATCTCCTCCAAATGTAGGATATCATATGAATCACTAATTTTTCCGTGAGCTGAAACCTATACCTACAGAAACTTTGCATTGTGACACTCAGGCAGAACCTGTATGACGTTCAGGAGAGGAACCGCTGTCATTGTACGGTTTTCACAAACACATAACCATGTTTCCAGAAACGCTGGTTCGATCTCACAAACTGAAAAAACGTGGAAGGTCAAAGCTCTACCAGGTTCTGTCAAAATGCAAAGCACGGCTCTCTTAACCAGAAGAAACGAGGTGGAACCCGGAACTCAAATGCTACCTCCTTTACACGGGATGTCAAAATATCATCCAAATACAGTGGAACCCCAAATACAGAGGATGTGGGCGTGGTTTGTGAACTCTCTTTCAATTAGCCGGCATTGGAGTTAGCTGTGGAAATACGCTGTGATAAAGCAGCCGACGTGACGCTGCTGGGAGGGAGAACACTTAGAGAATGAGCGCATCCAGGGAACACGTGGAGAGTTAGAAGTAAGACGCCGATTGGAATCCAGAGAGAGTGTTGGAGATTCATCGCAATTCAAATCCAGAGTTTTGAAAGAACAGCTCAAGAGAAAATGAACCACATCGAACTACAGACTGAGAATTGAACTTTTAGTAGCACGCTAACACTTTTGTACATGTTCACCTTAACAAACTTTGAACGACAACAAGTGACCAAGAGGGTTGGCCATTCAACCAGAACAAGTACGCAGACCGTTGGACCACCGGACCACCAGAGACAATGGGTGTGATTCGACAGATCCACAAGCAGACGTGTGGAGGTGAGTTTGCAGCCATAAACCCTACACTCCTCCAACAGCTTATGGATAAACACATCACCTGGGGCGAGTATAGAACACAACCCAAGTTCTGTACATACACGTAGGGTCTGGTGAAGGTTTGGTTACCGGGGGGGGAGTCTTAGGAGCTTAGAGAACTGAATCGTAGAGTAGCTAGCAGGACCTTTCATAACCATAGTCATAGGGGTCTGAATCACTGTTAGTCTGACCCATCACCTTGGACCAGTTTGTATTGGGAGACCCTACCAGGGGAGAATGACCCCCGACCCCATAGCTCCTATAGTATCAGTCAGGTAAGCAAACCCCTCCACCAGGATGACGTGCAGATGCAATGAGGAGGTGATGATTATTCTTATAATGAGGTAGGTTTGGATACGTTGTTTTTTCCCTGCATGTGGTATTTACTCTAGTCATCTTTTCTCCGACACTGTGTATGTTCCGATCATAAGTTCTATTATTTTCTAAAAGGCCGCCCTTGAAACCATCCCAACTCATCCAGAAGTTTCATTCAGAGATTTGGAGGGACTGGTTTTTCTACTTCTAGACTAAACTCTGCTGGACGTGACAGATCCAGGACACACAGGTGCTTTGAGGTTAAAACATTTACAGCTGATGCTTTCATTTTTCCTCTGGGGTCTGAAAGTGACGGCGGCTCACAGAGATGTGCTCACACCAGATGGGGATTTGCATATTGAGAAACAAAGGGAAGGTTCACAGGAGCAGCACAGGAAATTAAAACAGCTAATAATGTAAAGTAATAACATTGTCAACGATACTTTCAGTGTTCAAGGGGATATTTGCATAGGTTCATTAAACTACGACAGTGTAAAGTCACAGCAGTGTCATCCTCTGAACCGCTGACTTTAAATAATCTTTGCACCAATAATATACAGCATAACGTGTGTGTTAGTATTTATCATCAGACTGTTATATGTGCAGTGTTCTGCTGTCACTGACCCTGACCTCTACAAAAGGATGACTATATTTAGTGTCCCAGGGGGCTTATACTTGGCAATCAGTACTGAGCCTAAGCACATTTGACTCCTACAGTCCACTTTGTTTTAGTAGTGACTGTACACGGTGACTCTTCGGGGGAATGTAGTAAATCTGCCCCAGGGCAAGAAGGTAACGTAATAAGGTTTGATTACATTACAAGTTTTATTACATTACTGCGTATATGATAACATTAGAAAGTGTACCTGAACACATCAGTGCATATATAACATTATGAAGTGTACCATAACATATCAGTGCATATATGATAACATTAGAAGTGTACCTGAACGCATCAGTGCATATATAACATTATGAAGTGTACCATAAAATATCAGTGCATATATGACAACATTAGAAGTGTACCTGAACGCATCAGTGCATATATGATAACATTAGAAGTGTACCTGAACGCATCAGTGCATATATGATAACATTAGAAGTGTACTTGAACGCATCAGTGCATATATGATAACATTAGAAGTGTACT
>JAQQAE010010231.1:0-14199 GCA_029823295.1 Pseudamia nigra
TCTGATGAGGCGTCACATAAAAAAAAACGCTCATACCGTAGGAACGGTATGACGGAAAATTTTAGTGGTTTTGAAACATTGACGTTTTCATACCGTGGTATACCGTAAAACCGGTAACCGGCCCATGCCTAGTGTGTAGGTATGTTAACAATGACTGGTGCTCACAGAGCTGTTGATACATAATTCAGCTTGATACTTTGACTGTCACATGCCGAGTTTGCTGTTGAAACCTGTGGCTGTAACTGGTACAGCTGTTTAGATACTCCCGGAAGCATATGCTAGCCTAGCCCTTAGCCACCGGTATATAGCCATTTACATTCTCCAACTGCTTGGAACTCTGGCTCACTATAACGTCATAGCAAGCCAGAAATGAGATTTGCTTTACTAAAGTATTTCCTGGAGATATGTAGATTTTGTGTTTTGTGCTTCGATTCTAAGATGAGAATTTTCCTTTGAAACATGGTAGGAAAAAAAAACAAAAGAATGTCATAGGCACTTAAACAATGAAAGAGGGTCTTGAATCTCTGGTCGTTCCTTAGCACTATCACTAACCATGAAATGCGCTAGCTGCAGGCTGGGCTGCACTGTTTGTTTACAGAGTGGACATATGTGTGGCTATAGTGCGAGGCAGTTACACCTCCTGTCCCTCATCCAGTATGTTCTGTGTAGGAACTTGGCACGCCTCTGTACCATAATGTTCTGTACCGATTAATCTGAATCTGAATACAAGTACCATTGCAACCCCGAACACATGATTTCAAACACATCATATGAAACTAAGTCCTGGACTGCTTTGTGGAAATTATCTCCTTTCATATTGTATCTAAGACCTCTTTTGTCCAAATCAGATGCCAAATCACATGCTTACCTGTAAGTAAAGTGATGTCACAGTGTTGTAATGTATAAAAGCAACTGATAGAGTAATGTATAAAGTTAAGACCAGAACGTGAGTGTAATGTGGAGAGTGTGCATTCAGTTTGACACACTGAGTAAAGACACTGTCTCCAGGTGTTACTGCTGGCTGTTGGTGATTCTTGAAACATCATATGTAAGTTTTTTTCTTTCCAACATCCTATTAAAATGTCACAAAAGGCCTGGAAAAACGGCAATAACTCCAATATTTATGGTGTGATGAGACTGATGTGTTAGCATAAGTTTTCCTTCAGACTGCCAATGAAGTGAGTTTGTTGTTTTTGGCGAAGCACCAGGCCACAAGGTCGTCCAGGAACATCTCCCTGCCATAAATTCTTCATCTCCTTCAAGAGTAACACCCTACTTTTTCTGCATCAGGGCAATTTCTTTAATGTTTAGTACCATCAAAGATTTAAGTATTACTATATCACTCATGACAAGGTGCAGTGTGAACACGGGGATCTTTTCCTCTAAGGCAAATCAAGCAGATTGAACACGTGCAAATTAAAACCTGTGTTTCTAAACTTGACACCACTCACTCGACGAGATTTATTTCACTTTGATTGCTGGCTGTAAATTCCAGTGGAGCTCTTTGCAACAATATTATTGTATAAAAAATCTTGAATGGGAAATTATAACAGAGTGGTAAGATTTGAAAAGAACTCTTCAAGTGCACACTTACACAGACATAGACACAGCACAAAGTCTGATATCATACACAATACAGACATCACGTTTCGCATCTCTCCCACTGATGCAAAAAACATAAGTTGTTGTTGTTCCCCAAGGGCATCCCACAACTTACTGCTTATGTTACACAAAGCTTTTATTATAAACAACACAAACCAACCAAACACTAAAGGTGACTCTGCACAGATTCTAGTTTCTTGTTATTCTCTGCCACCAACATTTATTCTCTTGAAAAAAGTAAAAGCCTGTTCTCACACGGGCTCCTTATCAATGCACCAGAGTCCTTCATGGCCGACTGATCCACTTGGATTCATCACTGACCATCAGCTTCTCTCCTAATTCTCTCAGTCAATACCGCTCCATTCTCTTACACCGTCTCTCTACCTGTCTTCTGTATCTCTCTCGCTCTCTCTTGCTCCACAACCTTCACCACATCTTTCCACTGCATTTCCCTTCATGAAGTAAAATACCCAGAATACTGAGTGGCTGCACAGACATGGAGGACTGAGTTACATCAGCATTGCAATCGTTTCTTCAAGCTTTCGAACCACTTGAGTGACTGAAATGTGAGCCATCGACTGGCTGGCATTCCCAACAATCCACACAGAAATTCAGTTCAAGGTTTGGAAATCTATCATTTTATTCTTGTTTGAAAATGTCATGCTTATTTTGAATTTGATGGAAAAAAAAGTTGGGTCAGCGTCATGTTTACCACTCTGTTGCATCACTTCTTTTAACAGCTGTGTTTGGTGAGACCAGTCGCTGCGATTTTGGAATGCTGTCCCATTTTTTCCTGACAGAGCATTTCAGCTGCATTTCACATTTCATCATATTCAGTGGTTGACAAGTCAGGACTGCAGCAGGTCAGCTAAGCACCAAGACCGTTTTACTACAGAGCAATGCTGTTGGAATAGATGTGGTTTGGCATTGTCATGCTGAAATAACACATACAGTACTTCCCTGAAAAACATGCTGAATACTTGGCAGAATATGTTGCTCCAATATGTCCAGCATTAATGTTGCCTTCATAAATATGCAGGTTACCCATCCCATGTGAACTACAACCCCCACCCCATCACAGATGCTGGCTTATGAACTGAGCACTGATAATGAGATTTTCCACCAGGTGTGTTTTTTAAGCATTTCACAATCTTTACAGTCTGTTCTTGTCTTTTACACTACTAGTGATTTTCAGTTTGAGCACTGTCAAATTGAAAATCACTGCCTTATATAATGGAGAAATCCAGTAGGAGTGCGTATGTGACCACAGACGACTCAGGCAGTGACATTGTATATCCTTCAATTAAACTTTTTTGTGATTTCCTGCTTCTGTGAAGCTAAAGCAACAACTCTAAATTTGGAATTTTATTTAAAAAAGTTTTTATTTTAGATTTCACAGCATGTCCACTGTATTGGACAATAGAATGATTTTACTGTAAAACAGTGACACAAGTAGGGTCACATCAAAACAAGAATGTCAATCAATTTAATTAAACTTTCCAAATTAAACTGAACATTTGGCCTGTATCTTTTGTTGAACTGCTGAACAGAATTTCTCTATTATATCGCACACAAGGCCTTCTTTTGTTCCAACAGTGTCTCACATCACTGTACTGAGAAATGTATCAAAATTTGCTCAAGTTTTTCCAGGTCCTCAACAGTCAGGAGGCCTGGGCAGCACAGATTTGGATCTGTTAGTGATTCCTCCTAGTCATTGTTTTCCTCCTCCTCTTTCTTAGTTATGATTCTCCAGGAAGCAGTTTCTCTTCTTTGTAATGGAGAGGAACATCTTGTAACTGATGCAACACATCACATGTATGTTTTGTCTTTCCAACCTTGGTTTCTGCACCTCTCCGCATGGTTGCAGTCTACCAGCTCTAGCATGTGCCTGGCCCCATATTTTCTCAACAGTGCTTCTGGTCATGGAATCCTCTTTTCGATGAGTGGCTCGTACTCTTGTTCACTCTCCTCGCTGTTGTGTGGTCTCTTGTCGTCAGGTTCTAAGTAGTTCAGCAGCTCATTTGTCAGATGCAGTTTGAAGTCGAGGACCTGTACAGTCTTTTTTGAGGATTGGTTGAGCTTTATGCCATCAGACTTGAACTGAATTCAAGAATTTGTTATGGCAACATCAAAGAAATGAGCAATCACACGTGTGGTCCTTTTTCTTGGTTCTGCGTTGCCATATGATAAAAGCTTAGCATGCAGTCACAGAGGTCAACACCACCCATGTTGTCATTGTGCTCCCTAATGACTGTGAGTCTTCTCACCTAGACCTAGACTTTGTTTGGCCAATCTGGTGCAAACATCTTCAGGATCTTTTCCATGTACAGTAGAAACCATCAACACTGGTCTGTTGTGATACCATTTTGTGATCCTCAACTCAGGACTTTTCGTGACTAACATCATTGATGCTCCTCTTCATTCTCTTTTTAGTTGTTTGTCATCAAGTAACCAACATGGCTTTGGGACACATTTTTTTGTTCTGTCCCAGTTGCTGGAAGGCCCTTGGCCAGGAATTCATCCATGAGGTTAACTGATGAGAAGTAGTGGTCGAAATACAAGTGACTTCCTGGAGGAAGAGTTTCAACCATGCATAGAACTACCATATTTTCCGGGTTATATGTCGCTCCGGAATGTTAGTCGCACAAGCCAAAAAGTGCATAATGAAGAAGAAAAAAATGTGTATTAGTCGCTCTGGATGACAGGTCGCATTTGTTCAGGGAATGCGCGTCAAGCGCGCAGCCGTGGCCACGTGCTTGATGCCAGAAGCGAAAGCTCATGGCTCGCCTCCCCACCTCACCGGGTAAGTGACGGCACGTTCAATATTAAGCTGATGGCAGGTATGCTTGTTAGAAGTAATACCTACATTTTAAATTGTCAGTAATACAGATGCGGCAGATGAAGGTACACAAGCCTTGAGCGATGTCTAGCGGCTGTCAGTGTGACAAACATCCTATACTCGAAATTCTTTAAAATACAAGTCGCTGCGATGTATTTGTCGCTCCCCTAGCCAGACTATGCAAAAAACCGCGATTTGTAATCTGGAAAATTTGGTACTGCTGCCCCAAAAAACACAGGGGCATGGCGCGTTGTCACCCTGATAAGATAAAGAACCTGACCTGGCCACACCCCCAATGATCACAGACTTTGAGCTCTAGACTAAATGCCTTAGACATCCAAAATATGGCCCTGAGTTTCACTGTTATTATGTTACTCTTAGCATTTTATACACACTCGACTTTTTTGAAAACCAGGTGTTATTTTACTTTGGTCTTTAAAACTCATCTGTACACAGATGAGTTTTAAATACACAGTTCAGTTTTTTTCTCAGTATTTCTGTGGAAAAGAGCATCACAATAAGAAGACAACGCACTGCTTTTGTTGTTACAATAAAATATATCTTTCAGTGTCTCTGGCTCTTTCAATAATTTACAAAGGCATGTGAGATTCCACAAGCTCAGTTCAATACTGACACTGTGATGAATGTATTCAAAATGTTAAATAAGCCAGGTTTTTTTTTTTTTTTCTGTCGCTCCATTACTGATGGGAAGCATTTAAGGTCTGAAAATAAAACCAACAGCCATGAAGTAAAACATTATGTGTTACATCCCCCAATTCCTAGCTCTCCCCCTCCCCTTTCTCAGTGTGTGTGTGTTCTGATTTCATGAGTGGAGACCGGTGTGCAGGAGCCAGGTCCAGCTGTTACCCATCTACTGTCAGCCCCGTTATAAAACCTGGCCTCACCAACAGTTCTTTGCCAGATTGTTGACTCAGTTTACCTGTTCGTCACGTTCCAGCAGCCTAGTCAGATAACCTGTGAAATACTGTTTGTACCTTACCATTTGTCTCCGTCTTCCCCAGTTTCCCGGATCCTGGCTTCAGCCTCCGTTTCCCTCCTGCGGTCCCGTTCTGTGTGCTGTGCCGTCCGTTCACATCCTGTGGCTTTCCCGGCCCTTTTCCATCTCCATCTGTTCTGCTCCATCAGACTCCACGTCCGCCTTCCCTGGCCCATCAGACTTCCCCCAGCCGGCCCAGTACCTCTACCCTTCTCTGCTCGGACTCTGTCCTTGGCTCCCCACTCGAACCCCTATTAAAAAACTATCTTAAAACTGCATTTGAATCTGTCTCGTGTGTCAGCACCTGAGTCCTAGCCAACACCCCAGTAACATTATGAAACTTCAGCTCATCATTTTGAGCAGATAGGCTTATAATTAGAGGGTTTATACAGCATATGCAGATCAAAGTATTAAATCCAATTTTCCCTGGACTCGAGTAACAAGTTGGTCAGTGTAAAAAAAGCATGAACATGCATGGTTCAAATGCCACTAGACTTACTTTCAATTTAATAGGCAGTAATATTCAGCTCCTGTGATGTGAATGTAACTCCAAATCTCTTTAGCAAATACTTAAGACAGTAAAGTTTGGGGTTTTACTACAGTATGTATGTTTGCAATTACATGAAATGTAGAAAAAAAAAGAACTACTTTACAAGAAAGAAAACAACACATTCTCATTCACAGCTTGTCACATGCTGATACTTGGTCACATTCTAATGCACAAGATACCCACTATTTTCTGATGTGCAGGGAAAATGCAAGTACAGTTTGACCAGGCCTGATGCATAAAAACAACTCCGTTATGGTTAGAAAACAAGGGTTGGGAAGGGCTTCAATAAGAAAAACAAAGATCCTGCATTATAATCCATCCTGAGACATATGGATACCAGTGTCTGGCTGCTCTGATTTGGACATTTTATGTATCTTGCCATTTCTGAGTCATACCAATTTTTTTGGGCTTGATATCTACATACTGTATATGAGCTCCACTAGAGAGTAAAGCATAGTATACACTGATTTCAAGCTGGTTCTGTCATATTTTCTTGCCAGTTTTACGTACTGCTGCTGATACTGTAGCTGATGTCATGAAATCAGTCAGTACACCTTAACTATTAAGATGACAAACGTGACCATTCTATTTGTTTTATTGGTATACTTGCATGACATACGCCAGCAATAAGAGCAATAAGACGTTGTGAAATGGCAAATCATTCAACCAGTTATGGGAAACATTAATTACAAAGCTGCAGTAGCTTCAGTAGTACAAGTCAAAATAGTTTTGTTGGAGAAATTGATCCTGTGATCTAATGAGTTTGAAGAGTTGTATATAATATATAGATACTGTATACAATAAAACTTGGATATATGTATGACCTTGAAATTAACCATTACCTTTTTCCTTGAAGGTCACACCATATCTGAAATCAGCATGGTCAAAAACCAGGTGAATATTACATTATCAACCTCACTACATAGCTATAAATGTATGTAGGACAAACTGCAATAATTTCACACCCTAATGATCTTCAAGGTCAAAGTCAGGGTCATTTAATGGTGTATGGGAGTCTAATCTAGCTCACATTAAAATTTGGTGTGTATAGCTGCAGTAGATTTGGTACTACAGGTAAAAATAAGTTTTTGCATTTCCATTAATTAATAAATCCATATGCAAAACAGATTGTGGTTGCCATAGTAATCCTTCCCCCTACCTGCCCTACCCATCTGGCAAGAGTTATTAGTTTGGGTTCAGGGACTTTGGACATACAGAGCCAGGGAATAATGATTTAATTTTAAAGTACTTAAACATGCTGGAATATGTGAACTGCGGATATTTTATTTCCTTAGAGACAAACAATCCCAGTCCACCTCTGAATGTGTCTGGAGTGATGAGATGGTAACCCCCTCCTGAAATGCATCCTGGAGATTCAGACCTTGCATTAGAGATGTCTGATGAATGTTGATACAAGGCGTGAGCAAGGCCAAAAGCATAGAAAACACAAATACACACAGCCTACAATAGGACCTGAACCCTGGGCTAGTGTGCCACCATAACGCTGACCACTCTCACTAACATTACCTGGCCCCTGTCATCTACTTCTGATGTCTAAGGATTTTACACTGACCTCTTGGTGCCCATGCTTCAAAAATGGTGTAGTATCCAGTATCCAGGCAAAGGGGGTCAAGCGGGGGCATGTGACAACTTGAAAATGAAGCCAGCTTCAATGAATGGCAAAATGTTCTGACGTGTAATTCTATTATTGCTTTATTTTCTTCAGTTGTTCGGAAGAATATCTACTGTACAAGAATAGAATACTGTCCAAATTTCCTGTACTGGTAACATAAAAAATTCATATTGTAAGATTTTTGAGGGGAAAAGGAGAAAATCTGACTATTTTCTCACCAGCTGCTATAAAATGGTCTGCCACTCTATAAAAGAACACATTATAGCTCGGTAATTGGGGTCATTATCACTGTTCACCCATCACCAAATTATGTGTCATCACTATCAAGTCTGCCTTCACATTTTATGCACAGTAGTTTCATATGTAACATAACTACTAGTCAGAGTAGAGGCCAGAGCTCACTGTGGTTGGATTTTCTCGACTTCAGGGATTTTATGCCAAGTTTAGTGGTTGTGTACCGGCTTTAAGGTTTTGCAGTTATTGGCTCAGCATCCAGACCTAGTATGTACCCCTCACCTCTTTGGGGCATCTGTCTCCTCAAAGCTGATTTACCGAAAATAAATTGCCTGCAGTGTGCTTGTTAAATCACAATATAGATACAGCTGTGCCATTACCCACAGTGACTGACAGATAGAAAAAGGCAGCTGTAAAAAATAATATTCCTGCCCCAGTTTACATCTTCCCACCTCATTCTGTGACTGTGACTCCTTCAGGTGAGTGTCCACACAAACAACCAGTTATTTACAAACACATGATGGCCAAACTAAAATTGAACAATTTTTGCTCCAACTGGCAATGTTGCTAAAAATATGTGTATCAACCCATTATGTCTGCACTACAGGGTGAGAAAGGAATAAACGCATACAAAATGTCTGATGACTGCACTGAAGTCCTGCTCTGAATCCTGCACCAGGCATACTACCCATATAAAGACTGTATAACAGCTAAAAATACAAAGTGCAAGCATAGGTAAAAATAACATGAAAATATTGCTGAGAATTTTTTTGATTTTTTGAGGCAAATGGTACAGTTCAGATTTCCCTACATGAGGTCCAGTTTTGTAGATCTACCATAAAGTATAAAATTTTGCAAGTAAAATGTAAATAAAAACCCAATGCAATGAATGCCGTTCTCATAAACTCATATTTCATTCCCAATAGAACATGAACAACATATGTGAACATGATCCAAAAACACTGCTGTCTTGTCTGGGCTGGAGCTCATGTAAAATTGCCTGAGGCATTCATCTGACCACAGCATACTTTTCCACTTTGCGTCCATTTTAAATGAGCTCTGGTCCAGAGACCCGAGTGATGTTTCTGGATCATGGTCACATATGGCGTCTTCTTCGCACGATGAAGCTTTGACTTGTGTTTGTGGATTGCACAGTGAACTGTGTTCAAAGTCAGTGATTTCTGGAAGTGTTCTTGAGCCTATGCAGTGATTTTCAATAAAGTATCATGTCTTTCTGAAACTGTTCCAGAATTTTTAGGCACGGTTTGTTGCAGATTAATGAACCTCTGCCCTGGTTTACATCTAAGAGGTTCTAGATCATGTTGCTGACCTATTGCCAGTGAACCTAATTATTTTTCAAATGTTCCTCTAGTTATTTCTCATTTGTATCAGTTACTTTTCCAGCCTTATATTTTCCCGTTCCAACTTTTTCGAGATGTGTTGCTGCCATCAAATCCAGAATGAGATATTCTGTTTCTGTTTTTGTTTAATTTACATCTCAACTATTTTGGAATTCACACAGAAAGCTTTCACATGTATGGGGCAATTAATGTTCACAAACATAATCCTAAAGGTAAAGTGTATAATCATCTAATGGCATCTGATTTGAGGATGCAAGTTGCAACTTTCCTCTCCCTCTCCGTACATGAGCATGTCTAAGGTGTCCAGCAGGTGTAATGTCCTTGTCTGTGACTGCATCCTACAGCTTCAGTCAACAAACGGACTTAATTCAACCAGCACAAAAGGATCAACAACAGTCTCCCGCCAAACATTAGGTATAGGTACTGTAATTAAGCATTAATATGGTACCCGTGCCAACACATCTAGTACCCACTGGACTGAATCACTGCAGATTTAACCCAAAATCCCCTTTTCCACCAACATTCCCAGGAACTTTTATTACCACAAATTTAGTCATCCGGGTAAAGAATTCCTGGAAATCTGTGAGGTTTCTGTTTCCACTGCACCCTAAAGTTCCGGGTAATTTTAAAATCAGGCTGATGACATATGGGGGAATGCTACATGCCTCACAGAACAAGACAGATATTCTAAAAGGCAGTACCACAAAAAAAGCAAAACAGTTACAATTAATGTGCAGTCTTTGTATGTTTTCCTGTTGGGAGCCTGGACCTTATTGTCTGTCTACTTCTCATAGCATCGCTTCATTTTTCGGTCTATTCTCCAAATGCTCAACAAACAAGTTGTGGTTTGTGGAAATAAAATAAACATGTCTCCAGCAGCATACTGGGTTCTGTGTATGTAAGAGCAAAGTACTAATGTTTTCCACCAATCAGCCTTCAGCAGACAGCACTGCTTCCTTCCAGAATTTTGGGTAAACTGAAAAGTCCTACCTTGCTACCAGGAACAATTTCTGGAGAATATTTGGGGTCATGGGAAAGTGTTTTACCCGGGTAATTGTCAAAGAAATACACCAAGGCTTTTCAGAATTCCGGGTAAATGAGTTCTTAAAGTGGAAAAGGGGCTAAAAACACAGAACCTGCTGTGCTCATTGAGCTGTCCATCACTGCCCCCCACTGCTTAGATGCAGATATTACAGGCAACATGCCTACACAATGGGAGCAGGTAATTAGCTTAGTTAGCTTAGCTAGTAGCCATCATCCAAAATATGTTAAAGTGAATAAAGCAAAGTGGTAGAAAGAGTGTCTTTACTATGACAGGAATGCAGATTCAAGCACTACAAGTGGAATAATAAGTGTTTACAAAAGATTAGCACAAAGGTGGAAACACGTCAAACATAATGAACCATCTGTCAGGGGGATATCCCTAAAAGTGGAGGAATGCCCCATGAATGATAACACCAGCCGGTCCCAGGCATGTCAGCAGACAGTGTGGGTATTTACTAAGTATAGAGCATTTACCTCATTGTAGCTGTGTTAGGTTTTATTTATTTCACTTTTTAATAGTGTTTCTTTGTTTAATAACACATAAAAAGTGTTTTAATGTCACTGGACATTTTCTTTTTTTTTTAACAAATGGTTTCTCTGAAAAGTATCAATTTAGGCACCAGGACCAATTTTAGTAGTATCGATTTAGCACCAACATCAGAAAAAAAAAAAAAATCCAAACTTCCCAAACATGAGTCCCTTATTGGTAGTTCTCCATCTGCCACACCAGAGAATGCACTTGACTCTGCAGAACTTCTCTGTCTTCCCACCCACCATTGTCATAAATGCCCAAAAGCAGTTAACCACAGTGGTGTGGGAGGGAGGTTGAAGTCAAAGCTGTGCCTGTGGCAAGTTAGCCATCCTAACGATGTCTAGGAAATCATGAAATTTCTCACATGCCATTTTTTGCAATCTTGTGTTAATCTACTTTTCCTTCATATCTGCACTTCTTTGATGATGAGGCATTGCGTTCTTTTTTCTTAAGACTAATCATAAATAAGACCCCTCATCAAAATCTTCCCTCAATGGTGCTTCTTTTTGATCATCTTTCTGCTCTTCTTCTTCCAAACACTGCTTTAGCACCCCAACACTCATGTAAAAACAGGTATACCCTATGTGAAGCCAGCATTGGTTTGTGCTCTCTGAGCTTCTTAGAAAACATGACAGAGCAACCTACAGTATAGTGCTATCCTGATTCCTACATAAACTGCTCCGTCTAAAGTCACAAACTGAAATGTTTATTATTATGCAGTAACGATATACTAATAAAATCATAATTATAACCATTACACTTGATTCCTGTAATTAGATCACCCAAATCCAACACACTTAACCTTTAATTGAGAACCATGTGAATGATTTATTGGGTTCTCTCAGCCAAAAAATTAATAACGCAAGCAGAAGGAACAACAAATATTTGATGGTGGTGAATTTTTTATGCTGTTGTACTTCTAAATTCCTCATGGTATCCCCTGTATAATTTACTCAACTTTGAACTAATCGCAGCCCTTGAACTAACAGCAGACCTTGCACTATTCAGAACATTTCAATGTGATGAATGTAAACAACTGAATTGTGGAATTCTGTGAGCAACACAAGAGTGACAGTTGCTGTACGAGACTCACCTTGACAAGAAAGTAATCCTTGCACTCAGGGACACAAACACCACCACGCGCCAATACAGAGCTCAGCTCCTAAGAGTCTGAAAGTCTGAGGTGAGGAAATACAGCTGGAAGATGTTAATAACAGCTGACATCAAAGGCCTCTTCGTCCTCATACAACATTTACATTATCCGGTGCAGGTTGTGAGTTGCATTCAGACCTTGGAAATCAATACTGAAACAAGGACTGTATATTGCCAGAAGTCATGTACAAGTAATTGGATTGAAAGTTTGCATAGTGTATTTTATTCACTGTTGCCAGGACTCTGATGGTGACCCATCCCTGACCCGCTTATAATTCCTACAGAGGAACTGTCAGCTCAAACGTCATTTACAGCATATGGAAAGCCTAATGTAAGGTCCTCACATTCTAAATGATTCATATTTCTCTATGTAATACAGCTTCTTTTTGATTCCTGACTGTTGGACGCATCAATATTCTGATTTCTTCACTTGTTTATATGTGTTTTTATGGACAGGCATACATGTGGAAATTTTAATGCAAACTCACTTTACTTTATTTGTTTTATTCACCAAAGCATGATCAATACAACATGTGTAATTTAATATTCATGTGGCATGACTAGGGTAATGCTTGCAAATCCGCTTCACCTTGGAAATGGTAATATTGCCCCATGGGACAATCCCAGAATGAGTATAACATTTAAAGTAATCTCTGTCACTTCACATTGCAATCATTCAAAGTAATCAGATGAAGAAGGGAAAGTCAACACAGATGTGCAGATGGAGTACTGAGGAAAAAGTAACCAACTTCGACAAAGATGAGCATGAAATGGTCTGGGGTTGTGTTATTGTGGATCAAATGTCCAACAAATTTCATAGCTTTTTTGGACAAATACCACCGTTTCCTCAATGTGCAATATACGTAAATATTGTTTGTTTTTTGTGTCATTTACCTGTTTCTGCATGCAGTTAATATGAGTATAGGCATAAAAACACTTGACTAGGGGTCATAAGGTTAGGGGAAGGATTAAACAGAAAACATGAAACTGAAACCACATCATAATAGATTCAAACTGCAGGCTCCTGGGTGTACAGCATGCCAAGATTAGTGCTGGGCGACGTCCAAGTTCATACCATTTTTGTTATGATAATTTTTCTCATACTATAATACTGGTTTAAATAGACTAACCAACCTTTGGAATGTTGCGCAGCAGGAAACTGTTTGTCGTCAGATCTTAAACATGGAAGAAACTGAGCACCAGTGTGACAAAAGTTCAGAAACTGAAGTCATAGCTAATATTAATAGCTATTCATAGCAGTAATAGCTAATCAAAGTTGATGACACACAAGGACTTCTACTGTATCTCCAGACATGGACCAAATGCTATTGAGCTAAAGCTAAAAATACAAGCAAGCGCTGCATGGCCCTACCCGCAAACATGCTTTGGAGTACTAAGAATGAAACTAAGACGGACATGGAGTGCTATGGAGAAAGACAGATTTAGGACATTGGATCCCAGATATGTCATCCCAAGTACTTTAGCCAAATAGAGAGGAAAATTACCAGCATACATGCCTACAGTAACTGAGAGATGTGGTGCGCATGTTTTTAAAATTATAGTTTTGAAGTTAACATTTGCCGCAACCATCACACAGTGTGATTCCTTCATTTCATTAGTGCCACCCCTTTAAAAACACCATGAAATTTTGAAAAATTCTGTGATAAAGTACTTTGGTCAAACTGCACAACACTGGTCCAGACTTTTGCCATAGCTACCTCATCCACCTCCTTTTAAGGCTGTGCCCCTTTTAATCACCAGCATGTCAAAATGCATTGCACCATGTGGTAACTACAGTACACAGGAAAAATGAAAAATGACAAAGTGAAATACTTGTACTATTGGTACATGATCTGGTGAGATCTGGGGGTAACAGATGTAGCATATATGAGACATAATACCTCTGTTTAAGACATAAAATACTATAAAACACCAATCTACGTATGTGATTGCTTGTGAATGTAAAACTCTGTGCTCATGACTGTAGCTATTATCCATTTTCTAAATCTCTATGGATTTCTAATTTATAGCCTCAAGGCATATTGAAAGGCTATACATATACACATATCTATAGTGAAGTTTTAAAATATGGGTTAGGTTAATTGGTCACTTTAAATTATCCATAGGTATGAATGTGAGTGTGAATAGTTCTGTCTCTATATGTCAGCCTTGTGATGTACTGGCAACTTATCCAGGGTGTACATCCACCTTCGCCATAAGCCGGCTGGGAAAGGATCCACCCCCCCCCCCCCGCG
>JAQQAE010010232.1:0-14199 GCA_029823295.1 Pseudamia nigra
GGGGCGTCATTTCGGGGGGTGGGGGGTGCCAGGGCTTCCTGCGGGGGTTGCCTGTGTGAACGTTCCCTGAATGACAATGCTGCGCATCAGGGCCTCAGCACGACTCCCTTAGCAGAGCACACACACCCACCCACATACAGGGAGAGAGCCTGGGAAAGCTGCATGGGTTTGCAGTAGCAGCAGCAGCAGCATCGACGATAACAGAGGCATGCCAGTGTCGGGAAAAAGAAAAAGAAAAGGAGGGAGAGAGGGAAATGTCTCCAGCCAACACCTTCCACTATGAAAACCATTATTGTTGTTAAGTGATGGGGGTGAGGGCGGGGGACAGCGTTTTATTCCTCGACCACAGTGTGGTTTCCCGTGATCAAGCAGATCACAGGCAAGCTTGTCCAGCAGCACCAGCGTCACCACCCCCGCCCCACTCTTTCTCCACCACCACCCACTGCCTCTTCCCGACACTCACTTTCACTCTCTCCCATGCTGTCAGCAGGAACGGGCTTTTACCATGTCTGTTACTAGCCACTAGTGTACGGGAAGCGGATGACGGGAGAGTCCGGTGATGCAGACATGTTATGACGTTGAAAAGGCATCTTGTAAATAAGATCATAGATCTGAAACCACTCTGGCCTCAGGGTAAGAGGAGAACCCAGGCAGAGCCGAGAACTGCATCTAGATAAAACTGAGTCAAGCACAAGCTACAAAATGGATTTGTTCAGGAGCATGGTGTTTATTTATGTCCAGGATCTGCTTTGTCAGTACAGAAGGCAGGTTATTCCTACACGGCCCATACATCATTCGATGTGATTTACATAAAAAAGAAAGATCCAGAGGGAAATTAAAAACTGGTCAGATTTATCCAGGCAATATTTCTAGTTGGTGAGGACTGTCTGTGTGCACTCTGGTTTCCTCCAATAGTCCAAAAACAGGCCTATGCATTGCTTAGTGTTTATAAATAAATGTATAGGTATGAATGTGAGTGTCAGTAGTTGTCGTCTGTTTCTATAAATCAGCCCTGAAATGAACTGGCAACTCATCTATATAGATGATCCTGAAAACTATAGAGGAAACACTTATACTTAGTTGTATTGGTAAGCTTTTTACTGCTGTAGTAAATGACAGATTAACCACTTATGTAGAGTCTGCAGGAACATGTTGTATATTGGAAAAGCTTTTCGACTCTAGATCATATATTTGTTTTGTATTCATTGGTTGAATGGTACCTCTACAAGAACAAAAAGACTGTTCCTGTTCCTGTGCCTTTGTCAAATATAAAAAAGCTTTTGATCTGGTAGATAGATCTGGTAGATGGTTAAATTTAATTTTATCAGATTTAAATGGTAGGATATTAAGTATTGTATATAATTTTTTATGAGAATGCTAAATTATGTGTTAAGGTTGGTCATAATTTGAATAGTTTGTATGCAGTGTTGGAGTGTGTCAGGGGGATAATTTATCCCCACCTTTGTTTGCACTGCATTTAAATGATTTTGAGAAATATGTGAGGCAGTGGTACAAAGGACTTCAACTTTTTTCAAATGAGTGTTGTAATGTGATGAATGACAATAAAATAAGAATTTTTTAAAAATTGTATGTATCGCTTTATGCAGATGACACAGTTGTACTGGTAGAGACTCCTTCCGAGTTACAAGCTGCACTAAATGCAGTCTTTTCCTCCTGTAAAAACAAGTATTTAACTGTCAATACAGACAAAGCAAACACTGCCATTTTTTCCCAAGGGAAAAATACAGATACTCCCAGAATTTAAGTTTGGTTCAGATAAGTTAGAGGTTATTTACGAATATGATTATTTTTGGCAATTATTTGACCACAATGGTTAGTTTTACAAAGCAACAGTAAAGCTTATTAAACTGGTCAAAAGAGCATCAATTAAAAAAAAACAGAGTTAATAGATTACAGCTGCTTATGGACAGACAGTGTGAATTATTTGATCAGCTTAGAGTGCCAGCTCTTTTGTATCAAAGTGAAGTGTGGGATTTTCACAAGTTGGATCAAGTTGAAATGCTTCACAGACTGTTTTTGAAGCATTGTGAATAAGTGTACAGCAAACTGTATTTTTTATGGATTATTTATTTATATTTGGTCAAAACAGTTCAGAGTTAAAGGTAAATATGATAAATGAAATAGTCAAAAACATACTTGATGAAGATGGTTTATTTTATTTGTGGTTTGATAACGGAGGAGAAAATTCTTTTTTTAAAGTCAGTGAATGACTGTAGATTGTCTGGCATGGAGTTACAGAGATGGCATGAAAAATTACACAGTAATCCTTTATTTGACGGTTATAAATAGATAATCAAATTAAATTAAATGATTTTGTTTTTGAACATTATTTTACAATGTTAAGACCTTCTGAAAGAATTACTTTGTGAAATGTTGATGTGGAAACCGTGACTTACCTGTCTCAGAGTGTCGGCTTGATGGAGATGATAATCCTCAATACCCTTTGTTTGGTGGTGATTGAGAAGATGAGTGTGACTGTACAGTATTTCTGTCCCTTTTTTATGAAGACAGTAGTTATCATACAGTGAATCCAAGTGTTAACAAATTTCAAAAGGAAATGTCTTCTCACAACAGAAATATCCTGTGTAACTTATATTCTTAAACAAAATTCTCAGTAGTTTTGAGAGTTAAATCTGTTACATGGTTGAAGATCAACATTGTATCTTTGCATGTTCCTGTCACCAGTTGCTGTTAGTTGTGTTTATTTTTTGTTCCTCATACCCCAGAGAGGGGTCAAAAAGAAAAAGAAATTAAATTAATTTGCATGTTTGTTTGGGTGATCTCTCTATTCTATTGCAAACTGTTAAAATTAGTGCAACTTAACATTTTACATACAAACCTTGGTGCCTAAAAACATTAAATCTTTACATATAACTGGTACAAAAGGCACAGCATTCCAAATAGGAGCAAATTTTATTTGGTGGTCATTGTAGGTATAAATGTACACTTTTTTGATCTGGCTTTATCTGTAATACACTTACAGTAGTAATGTGCATCTTAAAAACAATCGTGGGTAAATTTTACCTGATAGCTGTTCTAGTGTTAAACCATAAATGATAGAAATATGAAAAGCAGAATTACTAGAAAGTTCACTGCAGATATGATAATATATATACCGTATATGTAAAAGATAGACATATACCGAATAGAAAAGGCACATTTGAATCTAATGGAACACTTAAAGACTTAATCCTTTAAGTCTGAAGCTGAAATGTTTGTTTCTATATTTCCTGTGTACAGTGGAACCTCGGACAACGACCACTTCTGACAACGAAAAATTAGGATACCGACGAAAAAAACTGCAAAAAAATTGAACTGCATAACAACGAATTATCCGTACGTCGAACAAAGATTGTCTACGCCTGGGTCACGTCTGCGTCACTTCCGGGTCTCGACGAGAATGACCTGGAAATCAGAGCTAGTGAAACAAAACTGCCTCACCATCGGCATCTATGAATCAGCTCAAGTCCTTAATGCAGAACCCGACAGCGTGGTCCTGTGTGTCCTAGCCTCTGCTATCATAAGCTAACTCCACTCCGGAACCGGCTATGTTGTTAGCCGTAGCCGTAACCTGGGCAGCGCTGTGTCCGTGTGTCGGGCCAGGCAGTCCCGTGTGGGCATGTCGGGCCGCCTGTGGTAGCAACCCGGACCGTGTTGTCACGGCGCTGCCCGGGCAGCGCTAACACGGCCCTGGCTTCATATGGGAGTTTGTCGTGGGTCCAGAACGGATTAATTGGTTTTACATGTATCCTATGGAAAAAGTCGCATTGGATAACTATTGATACAGATCGTGACACCGGAACGGATTAACGTCGTTATTCGAGACACCACTGTATTCTGGTTCTGTCATGCTATACTGTATATATGAACATTTTCTCTGAGATTTTTATTCCTACTCCCTTTAAATGTATCTTCATTGAAAACCACCATGTATGCTACTGCTAGTATTTTTGTCTGTCAATGTTCACAGCCATAGTTAATGTGTGTTGTTGTAGTTCTAAAGCAACTAGACTAGTGTGTTTTTGCTGTGCCTCAAAACAGACCTCTACAACACACAGAACAATGACTACACAAAAACACTTTAAAACCTGAACTATTTTTGATTTAAACAATAGTTGATAAAAACAAGGCCAGTAAATGAGTGTGTGTTTTGTGCTGTCCTTGGTCCTGAAAGAGTATTTGCCACGTTTCTACGGTCTTTTGACACTGTCCAAGGTCTTGAGGCGAAAAATCTGAAGTTATGTCCAACACTCGCATGTCTCGTCCAAGGGGCAACAACCAGGGCTGTTCAGTGAGGCCAATGTGGAAGTAACTTTACATTGTAATCCCACCACTTGGCTGCTGGGAAACCAATCATCTGGCTCCAAGAAGCTTTTTTCCCATAGAGTTACATTAGAGTTCTATCTGAAAATACGAATACATTTTTTTCATGGGTCATCATGGTCTCAAACGTTTTATTTGGACCCTCTAATAAGTAATGTGATGGTCCATCTTCAACTTTTTGCTTTGTTATTAAGATATTACGGCAAATAATCCGACAAATAATTGCCGTGCTGGGGTTTGATTGACATGTTGCTGAAGCAGCAGCTCACTATAGCGAAGTCGGACCGATTCAGAGCTTCGTATCTTCAATTTTTTTCAATATGGGCATAGTTACACATCAGATACATTCAACTGCAGTTGTGGGTAAGTGTTTACACTAATAACACTGTGATATGACTTTGTTTGACACTGTGTGGTGAAGTTTTACTGCATCAGTAAGAAAGTGGCTAATGTTATCTCTTCCATGAGCCCCCACTTTGTAAGACCCGCCACTGTTCGTCCAAATATGGTTACATCCTGTTTTTGGCTCCAAGATGCCGTCCAGGAAGTGACAAGTCGATTGGCCTCAAGATGGCCCTTCAGAGACCAATGGGTAATGTCACGATCACTTGGTTCATAATATATACAGTCTATGGTCTCATCCAAGTAACTTCTAAGTAACTTCTGTAAAGTCTGCAACTTTCCTGTTGGTCTGTCTAAAACAGCATTATTCAGCATGGGAGAGCCTTGATGACAGACCCAGAGTTAGAACTCTAGATGGAAGAGAGACACAATATCAAGTAAAAAGTACTAAAATGGACAATAATAGATAATACAAAATACATGATGATTTTCTGATGCTTTTCTGTATTCTCTATAGTTAACATAAATGGCCCATACAGAGAAAAATTGTAAAGAAACAAGAAAAAAAAACATAAAATTCAGGCAGAATGGCCTGTGCAGCTAAATCCACCAGCACACACTGACAGAGGGACAGAAGTGAGGACTGAGATGATTATTAATGGACGAGCCTATCTATTTATTTATGTAATTTTAGGAAGAAAAGTTACATACTTTTGAACAGGTATGTATGGTTATTAGTATTTTACAACAGAATAAGATGTCCTAATAATGGATGGTTATGTCCCCAAGAAGCTGATAGAAGAGACAAACCTCTACCTGAAAATGCAAACACTTCTCGGCATTTAACAGATGGCCCAGAGGGAACCAACCCACCCTGATGCACAGTGAAGGTAATCTCTTCCAAATACACGCAGGTGGTGGATAGAGCTTTAGATTTTTTCTTTGTTTCAGCACCTTGGACAGCGCCAAAAGGCCTTGGAAACCTGGCAGAGACTGTTTCAGCACCAAGGACAGAGCTAAATACGAGTTAACTTATTTGCTGGCCCTCTTTTAATTATGTAACCACAGTTATAAATAAAAATCTTTCAGAGAATTAGTTTTTCTACCAGGAGTTTCTACCAGGTTTCTGTCCAGTTACTGTTTATAGACTTGTGCTTTATGCATCCTAAAAGTACGCAATAAAATGAACAATAATGAAAATGAAATAAATGAATAAAATAATCAAGAATAATGCAGAATTAAAAAATTGTCATTGCAAGTTAAAGAAAAATCTGCAAATGAACAAAGTAATGAATTTAACAGCGATAAGCAAAGTAATAAATGACAACAAAAATAAACCAAGTAATCAACAAAGTTAACAAATAACCCAGAAAAATGAATATAAACGTAACAAAAAATATAAAAAATAATCCAGAAATGTAACTAAGTAGACAAGGAATTGAACACAACTGATCAATATAACCAAAGAAAATTAACATTTTGATAAAACAAAACTTCAAAACAGAAAAAACTGTGCATTTTATTGAAGGTCAGGTGCATATTTTACTAATATTGAGGGTCTGAACCCGCCAAACCCTGAAATCTGTGCCTGTGTATCGGATTTCACTCTCTTGGCCCCCTCCTTGCTCATCTCCGTCACCACCACCTCCACTTTTCAGTTCTGAAAAGTCGACAGCTTGGTCGGTTTAGCCCAAGCAAACAGCTGAACTGCATCAAAGACGACTCAGATGCCGCAGCCAGAGTGACAGACGGCTCGGAGGAGAAGAGAGGAATGAAGGGAGATAAAACCGCTTTTAAACTGTCCTCAAAATAACAGTATGTCCTCAAAAAAACGTCCAATCTCTCCTCTTGGCCTTGTAGATGAAATGTTGATCCAATGTAGTTTATTGGCCGCATTTATAGATTGAAAATAAAAATGTCTTCAAAGATGTTGGCTTATTAACAGTCTAACAAATGGTTTTCAACCCAAAAAGTGCAGTTTTTTCTTGTTAGAAATGGCTTTATGTGGATTATGTGGAGAATAAAATAAGAATGTATAATTGCAGGTCAGAGGACATCCCTGTAGATTTCAGTGGGGGTGGAGGATTTGTGCTTATTCTGCTCATTTTATGATAATTTTGGGGAAAATGTTCTTTCATTTTTTCATAGTCTGTTCAGTTTTGTTTGTTTTCCTGTGACATTTTGTTCCCTTTATAAACATATGCAGAAAAGACACAAACTGATGCACAATGTTTGATGAGCAACAGATCCAGGTGAATTATAGATACCCTGTTGCCCCTACCCTCCCAAAAAATTTAAAGGAAACCTACGCCCCTGTCAGAACAGACACTTTTTTTTTGGCTGGGAGCATCCTCATCACTCCTCTGAAAACCGAAATTGGTTCCTGAATAATATTTTGAGTTTTCCACCCATTCACGCTGTGTGGTATCTGATTAACCCGTACGCCTCCCACCACAGCACCCACCAACCCCTCTCCACTCATGGCAGAGCTTTCTTCATAGCCTGTGGGTTTGAGTAAATAGTGAACGTTGCGAACTGGACCGAGCCTTTGGTGCTTTTGACACTTGGCGTGGAAACCGCGAGCGCCATCTCGTCTAGTGGCCTCAATTCACTGAGCCCCCTCAGCTATGGGAAGGCCAAAAATCTGCGTTTAATATGAAGTTAAGCAAATCATACACTGTCCGATAATCACAGGTAACAGTGTACCAGAAACCTTGTCTTTTGGCCCTCCATACGCATCATCCACACACTGATCTTTATTTCAGTTGTAAGATTAGATTCGCTTGCGCCGTAGGTAAGGCGAGTTGCCATACCTTTCCGTACCCAAGTGACGCTCATACATCTCCGTCGTGCACTGTGGGGAGTGGGTTGGAGTGGGGGAGGCTTCGGGGAGGCGCCGTGCGTCGTGCGCTGCAAGGCTTGGCCACGGATCTGTGCGCGGCGCTCGGTTCCCGTCAGACTGATCAGATGCCCAGTGCGCGGCTCAACCCCGACGGCTGACTGAACGCAAAAGAGCCGGAGACGCGCTCCGCTCGTCGGGTGTCTTCGTTTCCAAGGCTGATCTCCACGGGAATACAGCCTCCGGACCGACTGCGCGTTTGTTCACGTCCCCCCGGGGGATCGAGGGAGGAAAGAAAAAAGAGGGAGGATAGGGAGAGAGAACTAGGTAAGGGAGAGAGGGAGAAGAGACGCTGGACTTGCTGTGGCTCTGCGGGGCTCGCCACCTCTCTCTGGTTCGGGGAGCCTCGGGGGCGATGCTGCTGGGCGGGGATGGTGCATGGTTTCTGCCCGGTGGCGGAGAAGATGCAAGTCGATGCTACAACACACCCGCACCACCGCCGTCGTATTTTCCGACCAAGAATTGATGATGGTGATGATGCTGCCTCCCCCAGTGGTCTTTTTCTGTTCCACCGGATCCTACTCGTCCGGGATTCTTATTCTCCCCACTTTGGATTATAGATGATTGTTGTGGACATTATTTTTCTTTTCATTTCATCAACTCATTTTCGGGGGAAGAGGGGGAAGACATAAATTGGTAGATTGAGCACCGGTGTATTTTCGTCTCCAAGTGCGCGCAATCACGCCCAAAATCAGTGACCGACGCCTTGGTGAGGAGGAGGGGGGAGAGGAGGAGGAGGGGGGATGCCGCACCGTCCATCACCAAATATCAACAAATGTCACCAGGCTCGGATTTTGGGGAAGCCCCCCTCTGTTGGCGTTTGCGTGTAACCCGAGTGGCGTGGTGGCAGTAAGAGGTGGCAGCAGGGATATCTGCCGTGCCACATCAAACACTGCGGATATATGGCACAAGAAAAAATGAATTATTAAAGATTTCAGTCATATCTATTTCTATTTTTATCTCGCAGGAAAAAAGGGACCAGGGGAGGGGGGAAGACAACTGCAGATCTTGTCAAGATGCACTAGGCTGTTGAGAGGGAAAAAGACGCAGTCTTCAGCAAGGATAGCCTACTTATGGAGATGATTGCAATATTTATTTAACGCACAGCTATGCATTATTATCGCATATAGTGTGATCGATTTGTTTGCCTATTGAAATGCAAAAACAGGTTCACTCTTGGAGAGGTTTTTCCCGGCAAAAATAAAAAAAATAAAAACACCCGGTTTTCGACGGAGAGAAACCCCCTCCGATGCTCTGACGTTCATTTTTTGACAGCTTTTTCACCTTTCAATGAAGCCAGCCGCGTTTTTTCTGCTGCCAGAGAACTGATTTGCCAGAAATCAAATAAACGCATCGCTCTCTTTCCCCATTCAAATTCCAAACACACGATAAGAGACACCGTGCGCTTTCCCTGTCCATACCTCTCCCTCCCCTCTCCTCCCCTCTCCTCCCCACCTCCTTCCTCCCTCCCTCTCCACACACAAATGGAGGTATCTTCTCGGTACTGAAGATCTGGGGAAGAGACTCAGATAGATAGGAGACCGAGAGATAAGGCAGAGAAACTCCATTCTGCATGTGTGTTTGGAGCCGAGGCTGATGGGGTGGTGGCATGTGGAGGTGTCACTCTGAGGTTCCCCCCTGGCTCCTTCTTAACCTCTGGCGTTTGGTGTCTGCAGAATGGCGCGTTTTGGAGACGAGCTACCCAACAGGTATGGAGGAGGAGGAGGTGGTGGTGGCGGTGGTGGCGGGGGTGCCGGCGGACAAGGGGGGCCCGGCCGCGGCGGCAGCAGGCAAGGGGGGCCCCCTGGAGCGCAGCGGATGTACAAGCAGTCGATGGCCCAGAGAGCCCGGACCATGGCCCTGTACAACCCCATACCCGTCCGGCAGAGCTGCCTAACGGTCAACCGCTCCCTCTTCCTCTTCAGTGAAGACAACGTGGTGAGGAAGTACGCCAAAAAGATCACCGAATGGCCATATCCTTTAATAAGCAAGCCCTGCAGACGAGGTACTGGACTTGTGTTTGCTGGTGTGGCCTGGTGAGGTGTGGCCTAGTGTGGAGTGGAATAGTTTGGTGCCGAATTGTTAAACACCTGCAGGATGAAAGTTGATGTGCAATCCGGGCATCTTATGTTTAGAGCTGGGCGATATGTCCAAATAGATTGTCAAAATAAACACTTTAGTATCAGCCCATGTCGATAATTTTCACAATAAATGTCAAATTGTCATGTCTTTGCAGTTTAAATGCTGATTTTGGTTCCTAAGCTGCAGAAGCCAGGTGGTTTGCTGAGATGACATAAATGGCAAAAAGTGTAAAAGGTGCAACAAAACAAAAACAGTGTAAAATCATAAGACAAAAATGACATAACAGGTGAAATTGTAAAGGCTGCAACAAAATGAAAATGTCAGTATTTCAAAAATAATTAGTAATTTCTTTAGTCTTTAGTATTTTTTTTCTGTGCAACGCAGCGACATCAGACTCTTGAGCATTTGGAAATGTTCCAGTGACAAAGTAACTAAACAAAAAATGTATAACACACTATAAAACAGTTTTTTTTATATCAGCCGATATTGATGATTATGGTAATAAATGCCAAATTTTTATGTCTTTTCAGTTTAAAGGTTGGCTTTGCTTCTAAGCTGCTGAAGACAAATGGTTTGACAAGATGACATAAATGACAAAAACTGTAAAAGATGCAAAAAGACCCAAAAAATTGTAAAAGGCATAAAAATATAAGCATAAAACAAAATGCAAAAGGACTATGTGAGATACAAAGCAATGATATGTAAAAGACAGTGAAGATGAAAATCCTTCAGACAAAAATGTAAAAGATGCAACAAAACAAAAACAATGTGCAGTTACAAGACACAATGATGTAAAAGGTGAAACTGTAAAAAGTGACAAGATGAAATTTTTGAGATATCAAAGACAATTAGTATTTTTTTTAGTTCTCAGTTATCTTTTTAGGGAACAAAACCCCCAAAAAGATGTATAGTATATTGCACTGTAAGAAAAAAAAAATCACAATTGTAATGAATTTATCGCCCAGCTCTAGTTACACTTCTTTTCTGTTTTGCACTTTGTTCAGTTTCTTTCCAGATGCATCAGTGTGTATGTATGTGTTTGTTTGAGGAGATGATTTCACTTACTGCTGTGTCCAAACCCTGCTGCCTTTTTCTCACCTGATAACACTGCTCGATGCCGTGAAAAATGACGATGCTAAGGAGGATGGCGGTCGTCATGACTCCAGCTAACACAATCATTTTGATGCTGCTGGTGATTAAGATGCATCTTGGATACAGCATTTAGCTCAAACCTGTTAGTGACCTGTGTGTGTGCTGTAGTTGTAGTGGGAGCTGAGTGCTGATGTCAGCATTATGAAGGCTTAAGCACCATGCAACCAGAGGGAAAGGAAATGACTCTCTCTTGCTCTTGCTCTCTCTAATTACTACTGACCATATATGGGCAGCCTGTGACTCTTCCTACAAGGCAGCAGTGGAAAAAGCTGTATTTATCAAGACAGATTAGACCTCTTCTCACTTATAAAAAGTTGAAATCATAAAAAACCCTGCTCACTTCGATGCACTTATAGTCTTTTTTGTTGTTAAGTGTTTAAGTTGTAAAATTTTGGGTGATTTAAAAATTTTGAAGGGGAAATTTCAGAGATGGTAGAAGCAGAGGCAGGCCAATTCACCTAACAAGACATTTTGCAATTAAGCCTTAAGCCTTAATCAGAAAGAAATGACTTAAGGATAAAAATGGTTCAATATTGGTATTTTTTGTGCTAATAAATCATGGTGTGATAGCAGTGATGTTTCTTTTATCACCAAGTCCTAATTAAAAGCAACTAGACATAGGTGGGTAGATGAAACAGAAACAGTACTCAAGGACAAGTATTGCTACTTTATCATTTTAATCACTTAAGTATGTAAAAATGCACATTGATGAACACTGTGTACTGTCATATATCACGAAAAAAGACTATTCAAGATTTATTTGCTGCAAGATTTTTTGCTTATTTTGATCATTTCCACTCCTTTTGTTGCTTGATTTGTGTACTTTTGTTCATTTTGTTGGTTGTTTTGTTCATCTTTGATAATTTAATTCATTTCCTTTTTTATCCCTGCTCATTTTGTTGCCTTTTTTGGTCAGTTTTTGATTATTTTGTTCATTTTATTGTTTGTTTTGGCCATTGTTTTGTTCATATTGTGCTTATTTTGTTCTTTTTTGTTAATATATGCCATAATTTTTGTTAATTTCATTGCTTAGTTTGTTCACTTTGTGAAATTTGTTTGAGTATTTTTTTCATTTTTATGTATTTTGTTGGTTTTCTTGATTTCAGCTGTTTAGTGTTCACCAAGTATCTGTTCAAAATTTGACAAAATTTGGAGGCAACCAAATAAAAAACAGAATCAGGATAGCTTTATTGTCATCGTCAAATGTTTCCATGAACAACAAAATTACATTTTCTCCGATCAAGGGGGAGGGGCCGCAGCGAACGTGCGTGCAGCAACTTCAGCATTTAGGGGAAAAGAGAGGGGGGATACGATAGGAAAGAGAGTAAAAAAACACAGTTTCCAGAATAAGGCTCCTTAGGAAGCAAAATTATGGTCACATAGAAAAAAAAACTCATATGCATAGTTATCAGACATGTTGCTACACATTAACAAAGGAAAGTATCAGAGAGAGTTAGGGGCGTGTGCATTGTAAGTGTATAATACTGATCAATGGATGCATTGTGTCGTATCAGTTCTGATAGGACAGTACAAAAATCCTCTCTCAGTGCATATCGCCAGGTGATAAGTTCCATGATAGTTACCATGGCGACACATGTCCATAGAAAAGTTCACCTTGACATCAAGTCAAAAATCCTCTCTCAAGGCATCTAGTCAGATGTTAAGTTCCACGATAGTTACCATGGCGGCACAAAATACCCTCTACTCATTGATCTGTGGCCAAATATAACTGAGTAGATGTGTATTATTTTCATCACTAAATCTGAGTAAGAGTAAAAAGTATTCTGGAAAACACCTGCTCTCAGAAGTATACATGTATATATTTGAATGAACTACTCAAGTACATGCAAAGGTACTTGAGTACTACCCACCTCTGCAGCCTTTATTACCTCAGGGAGGTCATGTATTCATGTTGGTTTGTCTGTTTGTTTATGCAAAAACTACTTGAATGGATCTTGATGAAATTTCCACCACAGGTAGCCCTTAGGCCAAGGATGAACCCATTAAATATTGGAGATGATCTGGGTCAGGATGCGAGAGAGGGCCATTCATCAGTATCTGTCCAGTAGTTTGTGCGTAATCCTGCTAACAAACCGACAAACAGACAAACCAACATGGATACATACTGTAACATCCTTGGCTGGTCAAAAAACAACAGTTTGGGTGAACAACAGCCTTGACGGAGGTATGCGCTCTCTGAGTGCCCTGTCCTCTGTGAATAGATTGTCTCAGCAAGGGACTTTACTTTGACTCTGTGTCTGCACTCTACCTTGATATGGTTGGCAGAGTTAACCCTCCAGTTGTCCTTGGGTCAAAATGACCCGCCACAGGGAGGACACGGTGTATACAGAAAATGAGGACAACAGGAGGGTTAAATGCATCTTACATGCTGTTAATTTAGAGTTGAAACAAATTCTTTGTGGTTCAAATCAAACATCTTCAGTCCATAGTTTTGCAGCTTAGTTAACTGCAAAATTATGAAGGAATTACATAGCATTTGGTAAATGGTCTTGCACTTACATAGCGCCTTTCTACCCTACGGCACTCAAAGCGCTTTACACTGCTTTCCATTCACCCATTCACACACACATCTTCATACACCAGTGAACAGTCACTGGGAGCAACTTGGGATTCAGTGTCTTGCTCAGGGACACTTTGGCCTGCAGACATGAAGAGCCGGGGACCAAACCACCAACCTTCCGGTTCATGAGCCGTCCCCATTTCGTTAGTTTGTGGCAACATCTGTATAATTAAAAAATATATGCTGCCCTACAAAGGCAAAATGCAGTAACTCGTCATTTGGTGAAAAGTGAGTTCATACTGCGATTGGATCATGTGACATATACTTTGTGATAATTTGGTTCCATTTTCAAGTAAATAAAGTTTCGAATTTGCAGTAACTTCAACATCAGCACAAAACCCAAGGCAAAGCCCACCAACTCAAGTTACTGTGTAGCAGGTTTTGAACTGTACTGGTTAGGTTTTCCTTGGCTGTAACTGTCATTGAAGATATATAGAGTACATGCAAGGGTCTAGGTTTCTTTTGAACACTGGGGACATGTAAAAGATTGTTGCAGTATCCATTTTAAATATAATACATGCAATCCTATGTTGGAGAAAGGCAGAAATGTCAGGAACTTTCCCCGGAAATGCATGATTATTGAGCAGAGTGATAGCGCAACAAAATTCTCATGATGAAAATGTACAAATCAGTCATTATCAATACAGTGGTGCCTCGGATAACGACGACAATCCGTTCCAGCGTCACAGCCTTTATCCGAATCAGTTGTTGTCCGATGCGATTTTTTCCATAAAAATACATGTAAAGCCAATTAATCCGTTCTGGACCCACGACAAACTCCCATATAAAGTATGTATTA
>JAQQAE010010233.1:0-14198 GCA_029823295.1 Pseudamia nigra
TTTATCTTGGTGTCAATTTTTTACATCACAAAAACCTGGCATTTGAACAGGGGTGTGTAGACTTTTGAGATCCACTGCATGTTGAGCATGAAAAGTGACCAGGCAAGATACAGCTCTAAAGCCAGATTCATTCTTCATCAGTGAAATTACATAGCCCAACTTCTAGTAGAAGGAAAGTACAGTGTTTATTAAACACTGTAAATTTCATCTGAGCACGTATTTCAAATGCTCACTGTGACTGAATTCTAGTTCCTTGGAACACGACTGCCTTGGTTCAGTGTCAGCGTACTCTAAGTGGAGTGGACAGCGTGCTTGCTCCCTCAGACATTTCCACTATGCAGTAATTCACAACATACTCTCATGGGCCAGAAGACAGGAGTGTATATATAGGCCCATCTAACATTTCACTCACGTTCTAAGGCCGGTGGGGAGTTTGACTAGGGAGCAATTTTGCAGAGGACACTCAAAGGCTAACATAGAGAGGAATTTTATACGAGGGCTGGCTTTTCATGCTTTTCTGCTGTATATTTTTAGCGATTGAGGTCAGGGTGGCGGAGGCATGTGGGGTGCCCTTCAACCTATCCATGTTAAGTGATGCTGAGGCTGCAGGGGTGGAGCAATGACATGTCATTCCATTCTAAATCTAAAGTGTCTTGTTTATGACAATAGTAGCCTGACCACGAGCTGCAAAATAGTGAGCATTGTGGCCTCTTTGAAGTCATCGCCAAGTCCTGCCATTTTAAAACAGCAGGCATGTAGTAGGCTTCAGGGCAACAAATATAAACCTGCAAGTGAATCATATAGCCATCATTCGTTAACCGCCATGACATTACACAGGTGATTGTAATGTTAAGGATGGATCTGGCAACTTTTATGTCCCAGAAAGTCATGAGAGTCAGCAGGCACAAACCAAAACCTGGGAACCATTGGGTATATGAAGTTCGATGTCATGTCACAGTGGTCTTTTTTGAGGTGCCAAGAGAAAATCTTGGAATAGGATTGGTGCTACACAAATACAGTTGAATTGAAACATATTTAGCAAATAAGGCATGTGCCTGCATGCATGGGCCGATATGAATCTCCAAAAGTCATTGCGTTAATTAAACAAAGTGTCATGAATGTCATGTGAGAAAATGGCAGCAAGTTCAGATTTTTGTCAAAATACCTCATGTCAGTATCAGAATCAACTTTATTGGCCAAGTATGTTCACACATACATGGGATTTGTATGTTATACCTTGTATGATGACACTTTGTAGTGATGTGAAATCAGGTAATGATAAAAAAGCTGCATTTTGATTATGATGTAATCTGCGTTAGAGGAAATGGATGTTTAGTGTCAGATGATACTGTCAATGTATGACATGATGTGTTGGCTCGTGGGAAGAAACTGCTCTTGTGTCTGGCTGTGATGGCGGATCATCCAATAACCAGAAGTTGGAGGATTGAACCCTGCACCATCCTAGTCTTTGTATCCTTGGGCCAGACATGTCGCCCACCTTGCCTCGTACGAATGTGAGTGAATGTTTGGTGGTGGTTGGAAAGGCCGCTGGTGCAGATTGGCAGCCACATTTCCGTCGTTCTGCCCCAGAGCAGCTGTGGCTACAGATGTAGCTTATCATCACCAGTGTGTGAATAAATGATCGATGATAATGGAATCAATGCAAAGCATCTTTGAGTGTTATACAAATCCTATTCATTATTATTATTATTATTGTGAAGCACTTAGAAATTATCTTGGATTATGATTGGCGGTATACAAATACAAGTGAATTGAATTATTATTATCAATATTCTGTGCTACTTTCTGGAGATGAGAAATGTGAATTGGTTGTGTCCGGGATGTGATGGCTCTGCAGTGATGCCCGTTTACTGATTCTGGGAATGTGTAGTTCCTGAATAGTGGGCAGCTTGGCACCACATCTGTCAACTTCTAAACATCTCCGGTACATTGTTAGAAGTGCAACATCTAACGGTCAAACTTTTAAACCATGATGATAAACAACCAGCTCTTAATATTGCACAAAACTAGCAAATGAGTGTAAAAAAAAAGGTTGCATTAATTACACTTGTCCTATTGGACTGCATCAATAGCACGTCAGAAGTCACAATTTCCAAGTTCCTTGTCAGAAATCTCATCTGGAATGCCCCTTGAAGTTGAAGTAACCACAAAAACCTGACTTAATAATTCAATACAGCTGCCACTCGCATCATCAGAATGATCACTCTGCTAACGTTACTGTTTATAGTAGTTCTGTTTTATTTGTCATGCTCAGTCTTTATCCATGGGCATGTCTCTCTACTCTTCGTATATGCAAAACACCACATCTGGCATTGTTATCAAGTCGGGTGCATGTTCCTTTTTAAGAATTTGAAGTATTAAGGTTAGAGTCGTGGCCATGTGAAAAGCTTCACTTTTGTTGTGTTTCCACTTTAATCACTCAACCATCACAGACTTCATTGATGTCCCCTCTCACTCACTGTGTGAGTTCATGAAAGCTGGAATAGGAGCAGTGGGGCACGTCACAGTGTAGCACACACTGCTCGAAAACAATGCTGAAAAAGTAGCATAGTGTTTTTTTTGCATCTATATGCAAGACAAACAACGTGACATTTTAACAAATGATCAAAAAAGTCGGAAAACTCATGAATATATGCAAATTCAAACAAGACCCATTCTTCAAAGGTGAATAGCTATAACAAGGAGCCAGATGCTGTCGCTTACAAATAAACTGCCTGACAGATGTAACATGATAGTGTCAAGAAGCCGCATCAAATCATCAGTGCGTAAAATCATTAACTGGGTAAAGCTCCAAAGTATTATAATAAAAGAACGTGAAATGCATATGTACATTATACAAATGTTCAGTTGTAGCCTCAATGGCTGTTCTGTTACCTTGAAAAATGCAAAGGTGAGCTCCTGTGTATTTTTGTTTGTTGGTAACCCTGCAGAGTTCCTCCTGACTACAGCTTTGCTTGACTGTAGTGGAAACCAGGCTATCGTCTGTCCAGACCTCCCCCTTCAGAACAGATTAGTGTAAATGATCCTCATTTCTAAAGGTAGGTAACACAACACAGATTATTATTCTGTGCTACAGGGGTTTGTGTGGACTCTTCCTGTGGCATGAATCTTTAAACAGGCGTCTGTAATCCATACAGACAGCGAGCTTCTCAGAACGAGGGTGAGCTATTTGATGCCGCCTGGAGATGAACTGAAATTCTGTGCTTCAAAGGCAAAGGCCAGATTGCTCAATTCATATCATAAATGTAACCACAAATATAAACCCGTGCATCTCAAATCATAGTTTGCTAATTTAAGAAGGAATTCACCATTTGTGACATGTGAAATGGTAACTTTGCTCCCCAAGCGCTTTGACGTTAGTGACAGGGGAAAGAGTAGGATCGAGTATTTAGACAATCAAGTAAGACGCCTCTGCTTGTCATTATTCTGGAAATCCCATGCAGAGAGCACCTGTAACCAAGAGCAACTGCCTCTATGTCAACACAAATCTTGGCTCGACCAGCTCCTGTAGCCTAGCACTGTGCGCCGCCATTGGCTACTGAATGACTGCCTTGTAAACTTGTCTATCTATTATGCATGCGAGTTCACCTTTAGAGTGTTCTTGAGCTCATTTTCAGGTAAGCACAGCTGAGAGGCAGGCAGCAGGACCCTGAATAACCAGCTCTGTCCATCGAGGTAAGATATTTGGTCTTATACTTTATTGCCACTTGTGAATATATTGTATCATATATTTATTTATGTTAACTTTTACATTTAATAAGCACCATTGAAAAATAACAATGAGAACTTCATTTTTTCAGCTATGTTCTGTAACATTTCCACATTAAAATATCTAAATATGCAGTCATATTTAATTAGACTTATGTTACAGCACTTATATTATAGTAAGCATTTCTAATAATGGAGCAAAATCTCTATTTTTAATTAATGTAACAGCCCATTTGGTTTCCTGTCAGTGGTGTCATATCTTCTATACATTAAATATTAATGTCTTGTGTTACTTGCACCACTGGAATGAAATGACATGATGTGAATCCACTTCAGTAAATGTAACTTGTGGCTGAAAATTTAATGCATCCCTAATCTGTAAACATGATTTCGCATCCAATGATGTACAACAACTCCCATGATTCTGCGCTGTGTAAAAATGTCTACTACCTCTTTTATAATTGATTTGATTGAAAAACCCAAGGTGGCACAAATTGTAGATGCAAAATATTCTACCACAACTACTTGTTTATCAGCTCATTTAAAGTTCCAGCATGGTCGATTTAGTGGCATATATAGGGCTTGGGAATGTGATGTCACCAATGCAATGCATTTTGGGACCTAGTATGTACAATTCATGTGGTTTGCCATATTGACTGCATGAACATAATCTGTTTCAAACCAAACGTTTCAATATTAGATCTTTACACTGGTTGGTTGCTGTGTTATTGATCACAACAATCATTCGCATGACTCTGCCGAAAGCCCAATGGCATGTGTTTTTTTAGTTTTTCAGCTTGTTAAAGACATCGAGTAGTGGCAATGTTAGAGCCAACAAAATGCCGCTAAATGGCCTGAAACACCTAAAATATAATATACATTATTAGTGTTAAATTATGTTTTTTTTTGCTTGAAGCTGTTATGACAAAGTGTGTTTGTGTGTGTTGACCACTCTGGGTACTTATACGGTTCAATTCCACTGACTTTACTTATTTTCTGAATATGCCGCTCTTTTGTCACCTGATTAAATTTTTCTCGATGGAGAATATCAAATTTTCACATGTTGCAGTTTTTTCACTTCACTCCTTTCCAGTCCCCAGCGCGTCTCTGCTCACATTACTCACATTACTGCGGCTCGATTGGTCTTGTACAGACGTCATTAACGTCGTTTGTACATTGTGTGTACGTCATCAGAAGCTGCAGCTGATGCAGTCAACAGATTCGGTATCATTGATAACAACGCGGGAATTGTCCGAATGATTGTAATGATTTTATGCCGAATTCTGTTCCATTTTGCTCAGATACTGTCCGGTGACACACATAGGTTTCTTGAAAATGCAAAATCCAGTGAGCACACCCTCAATGTTTGTTTACAGTTCTCCTAACAGAAATATCTTCACACCCCTTGCCTCACTCTCCCCTACAGTGACCATAAAAAAACACTGCTTGATATGGTCATTCTAGGATTTTATAAATAAATCCTGGCCCAAACATAGTAAATAATGCCACGTTAATACACGGTACCCGTGGCCCTAAAACTGGAAAAAAAGGAGTCTGCTTTGAAAACGTACCAAAAACCCAATTCTTATTTTCAGGTGATTATACACTAATTAATTAGCTTCCCTTAAATCTTGCAGAGTAAACACTTAAATCTATGTGTAATTTAAAAACCTACTCTCCATATACGTGCAGAAAACTACGAGGACCTTGAGGGGATTCAGATATGGAGCTGCTCGGATCCACTCTGACTGCCACATATGCAAGGCCAAAGACCAGCCACTTCCTCCCAGCTATCTCCACAATGGCATCCAGCTACCGCAACACCCAACCAGCCTTGGTGATGAATCCCAGTGCCAATCAGTGGAGGACCAACACCTATTTCAAGAGCAGCACTACTGTTCCATCACCCTCTGCCATGCCACGGGAGAATTTTGATTTGGTCCGAGCTAATACAATGTTTTACCCATCCAACCGGACAGCACTAGCCACCCGTTACACCCCCCAAGATTGGTACAAGTCAAACCAAAGTAATTACAGGGAGTCTGACTCATCTAGAAAAAGTGCGGAGAGACTGAGAAAAGACACAATTAGGCTGATGCAGGATAGAGAGCAGCTGACCAGGAGAACTCAGGAGACGACCAGCAAGAACCTTGGTGAGCGGCTCACTGACATAGTCTTCTGGAAGTCTGAGCTGAGCCATGAAATCGATAACATGGTAACAGAGATAGCAGCGCTCAGTGAGGTCAGGAGGAGGCTAGAGAGAGCCTTAGCAGAGACTGAAGGGCCGTTTCAGGTAAAGCTGACATGGATATGTTTCTTTCTTTTAACTTTTCTCCCATTTTCTTTAGGGGGATATTTGTATTTGTACATAGACTAAGTGTGTTTGCCTTGACTTTCGAACACCCTGGCTATGCATCCACTAATTTTTCTATTCATGCATATCATGTGTCAGGTCACCTCACACTATCTGGGCAAGATGTTTTGACTACGAGGCTTCAATTGCTTGTAGCAACAGTCTCGCTCTGGCTCCTTCACATCACTTTAAAGAACAACCAGAGCTCCAACTAGATTTTAATTAGGTCACCTCAGTGCCCCCTGAAAGCCCCACTGGTCACTGAGGCTGGAGGCGACACAGGTCCAATGACATGGACACTTTACTAGACAAGATCAAATGGCACTAAGCTTTCTTAGGGAAAGCTGACAGAAACTGAAATTGGAGGATTCAGATGATGCGTACACAATAAATGCCTAAATGAATGTACAAATTTGAGGTATGTATTTTATACTGCTCCACCACTTATACAGTACATGTCATTAGTGGACGACTGACAGCTTCAGACATAGAAGTTGTTTTTCAGATGACAATTTTACAATTATTCATTCATCTCGTCTTGTTTTAGTCATAATCACTTTGTCAATAGGTGTCTCAAGAGTGTTTGTACCACAGAGAGAAGCGGATGTCCATCGATTTGGTGCATGACGATGTAGAGAAAGACCTTATTAAGGTAATGTTAAAGTCGCAGCAGAGAGTTTGTATGTGTGATTTCTGCAACTAATCTGCTAAAACCTAAGCAAACTGTTCTATGTTTTATTTACTTGTTCGGGTACAGGAAGTGGAGGTCATAAAATCATGTCAGGAAAGGATGAGACGACACCTGGACCGAGCCACCGCTCAGCTGGCGTGAGTCTGTGTTGCACGACGCTTTTCTTTTGTCTCTCCTTTGTCCATTGACCCCAACCTCGTGGAGTCAGATGTCCACCTACCCAGAATCCCTAATTCTGCTGGAATTAAAGTCCCACCACCATCAAGGCTTGCTCTCAGAGGTTCTGTTGGGTTTGGTCTCCTCACTTTTGCCTTGATTTGTGAAGCAATTGAATTGAACTGAATTAAACAATAAAACGCTAAAAATGACTGACCATAAAGCAGAAGGCTGAGTTGACTGGCAGGTCACCTGTTTCATCATTCATATCAGTCCGCCACAAACGATCAGCTGCTACTTCCCCAACATCATCGACTGCACCTTTAAGTGTCCAAAGGAGTCACTTCAGAGCAGATTCACACCTGTCTGAGGAAACGTCTTTTACTCAAAGTGATTTCAAATCTCCTGCAGACTTCACCATTTTAAAGAGCGCTACCAAATGCTGGTTCATTAAAGGTCCCATATCTTAACACCTAAAAGTAAAATCTGTATTACACATACCTTTTCTAGACTTCTGTAGACTTTGAACTTGAATATGATTGGTTGTAACTTGCAAGTATTTAAAAATGACAATTCTTGTAGTTTATGAGGATAGGACAAATACATTTAAGCTTGGCTATGATTGGTTATCACTTATGACTCATGAATCACAAAACATCTTGTTTTTCTGTTGTCCGTCCTGTGTGGATTTGTCAGGACTGGTAGCGCTGAGCAAGTTTATACTTTCACAGCTTTTATTTTACATCACAGTTTATATAAACCTCAAAACCCAATAAAGATAGATTTTCACAGTGTGAGACCTTTAAGTAACCTTCCATGTAACAATCCTGTACTCATATCAGTTTTTAAAGGTTTACCCTTTTATACCCTGCTGCACTTTTTTGTCACCGTTTCATCTTCTCAGCTCTTCTCGGAATTCATGTTGCAAAGTCTCTTTCACTGTCGACACTATAACACTTGCATCAGCTGTTTTCACATTACGCAGTATGTGCATCGTGTGTCTATCCCTATCAAATTAAACGTACATAAACTAAATGAAATGTCTACTGTATGTCATTAAAAACAGAAGTCGTTAAGATTTGCTGTACATATTTGTTCTCTCTTTTCTTGTTTTCCTGTTTGCGTGGGTCTAGGTCTAATCGAGCGGCTCAGCACGAACTTGAAAGAGACATGAGCGACAAACTGACGGCTCAAAGGATCGATGACAGGTGTCACCATCTGAGGAATACGTCCGCCGGTATCGGTTATTACAGAGGGATTGACAGAGTGGACCCTTCGTGAGTAGAAACTATGCTACTGTTACATTTCAGAACTACATTTCAGAAGTACTTTGAGTTTCAATTGAGGTTTGAACATAAAATGGAAGTAGAAGTATAAAACACCTTATGTTCTCAAATAGTGGCTCCATTTTTTCATTGAAAACAAAACAATTGCCCAATAACGCTTTACTGTATTTGCATTAGAGATGCAGTCTGGATGCGACAAACCATGGTATACTAGCTAATTTGCTAGCATTGTCGACTGCACCTTTAACTTCCTGTCATGATCTCTCTTTCTACAACATTGATTAATTTGGAAACACTTACAGAGACTGAAATCAATTATACTCAAGTGGTTTGCAACAGCAAAGCATTGAAATAGTACCATTATATGGTTGAATGGAATAAATGAAAACAATAGGAGAGAACATTATGGATTTAACTGGCAGCACATGAAATGGCAGTTTATCGTTATTATTTTTTATCAGCTTGTATTGAAGGACCAGCCTTTATTTGTTAGTGTTGACTCCACCTCTGACCAGTATTAGAGACACAGCTTCCAAATGAACCTTGTATTTATTTCAGGAAATGCAGTGTAAAATATTTCACTACTACACTGTATGGCATATACCTCTGTTAAAACAGGTTCTTTTCTCTCTGTCAGGCTGTCTCTGCCAGATTCCTGGTCTAAATTTACCGACGACAACATCCTGCACTCCCAGAGTGAACGAGCTGCTTCCCACAAGCTGAGGGATGAGATAGAGATCCTGCTGAACATCACATCCAATGAGATGTGGAACCAGTTCAACAATGTCAATGTGGCCTTTACCAACCGCGTATCGGAAACTGCTGATGCGAAGAACAGCCTGCAGACACACCTGGCCAAGGTCACTGACGTAGTCTTACTCCATTTGAAAACACATCGTTATAGCTCAGAAAGGAAATCACATGACTCTGGTAAAAAGACAACATCCATTCACACTGCTACACCACTGAGGAACTAATTTGCTACTTAGGTTTGTAACATCCTTCGCAAGCTGCAGTTCCTGTGCTATATTCAGAGCTGTGTGGTACAGTTGCCTACAAAGCAGAAGTTAAAAACAGCCCTCATTTTTTTTCTGCATTCCTTGTTGTCATCTATATTGGATTATATTAACAGAAAACCATTGCTGTAAAACAAAGGAAACAGTTTTTGCTGTTGTTCTCGCTTAATTGCCTGGGATTACACCATGAATCCACATGAACTGCTGGTTGAGCTTTAACACAAACAGCAGCTATGATGTGAGGCACCGAGTCATTAATAAACCACAGTCACCATCAGATCTGAAGAGCAGATTCTCTGGTGAACGTGTTTGAGCACAGCAGACCACGGTTCAGGACTGCACTCAGCTGTTCTCCGTTGAGAACCGTTCAGGACGGCTTCGGAACCCACCAGTTTAATGATAAACCAAAACGACCAGCAAGTGGCGATGCTAGAGACAGAAATATTCCTTTTTACGCTCAATTAGCTGCATTTTAATTAAAACAAAACTTTTCACTTCAGTAACTTCAGCCTTGTTTAACAGACTCAGCAGTGCTTTCATGCACAAACATGAAATAAAAAAGAATCAAAATAAGCAGCGCTAGCTGAGCACCCACTCACTGAAATTATAACATTATCCTATTAAACTTCAGTCAATTATTTAAGGATTAATCATAAGGCTGGCATAATAATCAGAACATTTCAATAACAACCATTACTAACAGACTTAGTTGGTGTTTTCATGCAACATACATGAAACAAAAAGTGCAACTACTGACCAATCTTTTCAAAAATCTCAAATCATGTAGCTTTAGCTGAGAATCCTCACTCTGAATCTCGCAGCACTCACTTCAACCTTAGGTGTAACACTGACGTCATAGCGTTCGGAGGAATTAATGGGAGAAGTGGGCATGTATTTTAAGCCCCATCCCATGTGTTTAATCGGTCAAACACAGACAAGGTAAGCAACGTATGTGAGCCACACAGTTACTAAACAGGTCTGCAAGAGATGAATTGTTCTGGGCAAGAAAGGCTGTGATTTCACCCCATAGGTCATAAAACAGGACACTACGTTTCCCCTTGAAAACCAGTCCTCACAATGGTGTGGGGTTTCTTAACTTTGCAATACGATGTGCCACCTGGTAAGATGCATGGACTACCTGTTCTTGCTCTGAGCATTAAGTAATAAGACACTTTTGTCACGTCCTCAGGTCCTGAAGTCGTCTTCAGTTTTGAAGGCTTCACGCGATCATGTGCCAACACCTCACTGCACAAAACACTGAGATTTTCTCCTCCTTTGTCCTCAATATAAGAAAATTCATATCTCGTGTACTGTAGTCTGCTCATACCTGCGTTTTGACAGAAAACTTCTTCTATGGTGTGAAGTAGCAACTCGCATTACAAGGCATTATCGCCACCCACTGTTAAGGAGTGTGAATCGATGACACACTGTTGATTTGACCCATTGAAAATGGATCCACAACCCACTCATTGAGAATCACTGTTAATCACAGCTAAACTCTTCCACTGCCATCCATAGTGTCCTTCTTCTTCTTCTTCTTCTTCTGGGCACTTTGTTCACAAGATAACATAAACTGTGATGGAGCCCTTATGCTTTGTCAAATGTACGTCTTTTGTGCCCATCCAGACTCTGCAGGAGATCTTCCAGACGGAGATGCTGATTGAGTCTTTAAAGAAAGCCATAAGAGACAAAGAGTGCCCGCTCAAAGTGGCCCAGACCAGGCTGGAGGAGCGAACACGGAGGCCTAACGTGGAGCTCTGCAGGGACAACCCGCACCACAGGTACATCTACAATACGCCACGGGCAAGCGACTAGCTTTGTCAAACAGACTGATGTTTTTATATTTCACTTCAATGTAAATGAGTAGGTAAAAATGAATGAACAGTGAATGAATGGGGAGGAAAAGAAAGCAGCGACACAAAGCCTGGGTACATGAAGTTTACGGAAACATCCCGTTCGTTCTTGATTAAACAAAACCTAAATGAAGACCAATGTTCATACTGTAGTATTGTATTTCTTTGCTAAAAGATTTAAAGATTGCCTACTCTGTCATTCAGACCTTAGTTTATCGAGACGCCATCAACCCAATCTGCACAATCAATTTTAACAACTAAATCTCCACAGGGATTTTAGATTTGTCCATTTAATGATAATGTTGCCTGAACCTTGTAATTGTCTCTAAAGACAGTCATAACATTGTATGATATTATTACAATAAATTGATTCACAGCATAATTTTTATAGATACTTCCAGCCAATTTAAATTCTCTGCATTTTTTTATCGCAGGCAGCAGCTGCACGTTCATCTATAACAAGCCTGACATAATACGTTGCGACTTTTCTTTGCTCCCACGTGTCTATGTTTACGGCACCACTTCACACTACGAGTAGAAGTTTTTTTTTGCCCTCTGTAAGGGCATTGTGGCTTATGAGGTGCAAAATGGTGCGAGCATTTCCTTTCTTTTGTCCTCTTGCGTAGACTTGTGATCGAGGTGAGAGAGATCGAGGACACCATTTATAAACTTCAGGAGAGGCTGATGGAGGCTGAAAACACCCTGCAGACGCTGGTCAAGACTAAAGTGACCCTGGAGCATGACCTGTCCGTCAAGGCCAATTCACTGTTCCTCGACCAGGAGAAGTGCATGAGCATACGCAAGAGCTTTCCCAGCATGCCTCGTCTGGTCGGCTATACCTAAAAGGTTTAGGTATTTAAAGGTTGAATATGTGTGTTTGGTTTGTATCGGGCTGGGAGATCATCGTTTGTAGACATGGAGCACACTTGCACTTAGGACAGCTGTTCTATGCTGCACCAAAGCCTGATTGCCCCCCCCCACTCCTCCACTTCATACTTCTGCAGGACCAAGTGAGCTGAAGCACAAAAAATGTCTACACATACAAGATGATATTGTAATACAACATGTGCAACTATACTAGGTTTGTAGCTTAATTTGAGTCCATTTTGGTCAATATAGAACTCTACTGAATAAGGAAGTAATTTCCAGTATAATTTCATATATCATGTCTATGTGCTTGTGCATAAGCAACTCTGACACACCAAAGCCCACCTCGTCCAGCTGAAAGGTGTAGTGCTTCCGAATCAGTTTTGTGTGAAATGGATCACATGACGGCTGTGACCTGAGCACATTTGGCCTTGTTCTTCTCAAAAAAAGGTAGTTAAAGAAGTGAAATTTATTTGGGGCTGTTGGTGCATGTGTCCATTGCAGGAACCAGCCTCGTGGCTTAAATTACAGGAACCTTTTTGGGGACTAACTGAGTCCCTGCTTTGGGGTGTGTACTCCAAATGACTCTACACGGCAGAGCTTAAAGGTTTACTCTGATGATGCTGATTGGGTATACCCACAGTAGGACATGATGTCAATAGGAAACAAGCAGCATTTTTTAAATCCATCAGAAAAAGACTAGTGAATAGTAGAATTCCTCTGGTTTATAGCGTTCGCTGCCATGTAACCGCAAAACAGAACGGCAGCCACCTCAGCTCCCTCCTTGTTTATCATTGTCCTTGATGTCATCGTCTCTGCTTTTGCTCTTGGCACGCCGTGGTTTACATCTTGTGATCATTTCGGCGTGATTTCAACGTGATTATGTCGGCAGTGGGTCCGACTCTGCACTGGACACAGCAGCGGAGAGGGGCAGAGTGAGAGGACGTCCCTGTAAATTCCCACCTCCCCCTCGTATTCCGACGTTCCTGCAGTGGAAACATGCCTTATGTACTTTACCAATGTCAACATCCGTGTAGCTCTGAACACAACACACATGCATCTTTACATATTGAACCTTTACTATCTAACACATATATAGATGTTTTCATTATGTAGTTGTTATTTAGACAGTGGTGTGAGTGATAAATGATTTATCTTTAATTTTCACACATTCTCTGATGTGCTGTATGTGTATAAATGTATGTCAACCTTTGACCAGGTTGATAAAGAATCAAATGCACATGCTTATTATTTATAATGAACACAAATGTTTTTGCTGTTCATGTCATATATGCTGGCTTTAAACTACAGTTTCGTATAGCAAATTCAATGCAATTTACGTGAAAACAAGTTGGAAATTCAAATATTTGCATTTGAAAGTTGCACATTAAAAACTTGAAATCCAACACTCAGACTCTGTTTATGTACAAAACTCAACTTTGCTATTGAGCTGCTAATTCCCTACAGGAAATTAATTATCTGCTTATTCTCTCCAACAAGCACTGTGACACCAAATCAGTCCTGTAATTCTGCCCAGTGGACGTTGGCTTAAATACACATATGTATTACAGAGGTGTGGTGTGATGATCCGTCTAACTGCGAGTTTCCTGATTTTCTTTGCTACTCGTGACTGTTATCGCCAAACAAACAGCCCTGATAAGTTAGAGAGGAAAACAATCACAGCTGAAATTCAAATTAAATTCTGACTTCATATGATGAAACTTAATTTGTTTGTCATATAGTAAGGTCTGTTTGTGATTTTATTAGTTGTGATACTGATTTCATTAATGAGTGGCGTGACCTACGTACATCATATGTCTCTTTCCAAAGCCACAGAAATCCATGTCATAGCTGAGCCATGTTAGAAAAAATTCAAACAAAGCAGTCAATAATACAAACAAAAATGTATAATAAAAATAATGACTGTAAATGAACAAAACACAAATAAAGTAATTTAAAATGGTCAAGAAAAGAAGAAAAAAGGAAAAGATTCAGGGGAAGATTAAGTCCATTTACCATTTTATGTTCATCGTTTTGGACAAAAGTATCAGCTTGGGCATTTATTGCAAATCCAAAGGAATCTCTACCATATCTGTACTGTTCTACATTTTGGGTGATAAGCGCTAAAATTAATGAAAATTTTAAAAATGAACAAAAACTGAACAAAATAACAACAAAACATAGAAAATAAATAGTATATTACATAGTTGGGTGTCACAGCTTGCAGCAGATAGGCTTCTTCTCCTC
>JAQQAE010010234.1:0-14198 GCA_029823295.1 Pseudamia nigra
TCTACAAATGCTGTGCCAATCAGCTCTCACTTACGTCACCCAAAACACAGTGTTTTGTAAACAGCGCCGCCACATGACTGGGGGGATATAGTGGTTGGTTCATTTGCAAAAACGCTGGTGTGAATGTAGACCGAACTAGTTGAGAACTGAAACATTGTAACAACTTGTGGGTCCAATCGAACCACTGGACCAGACTAACAGGTGTGAAAGCAGCCTAAGAAATGTGTGTATCAAATATGATACACAAGGCATTATAGGGTTAATGTCATCTACACCCTGGTCTCTTCATGGTCATTTCTGTCACCTTGTTGAGAAAAAGGGCATCCAAGACTTGATGTCTCAGTGAAGATCAGACCACTGGCAAATATGGACTGAGGGATCAGTGTCTCCTCATGAAGAACAGTGTGTTCTGTCCTTTCTTGAAGAGGGCTTCTAGTCCAATCCGGTACTTTTTGTGGATTTGACTTGAAGCCCCCCTTCTAAATACCCTCTCTGGAGAATAAACAGATCTCAGGGGCTTTGTGTTCCTCTGCTAGACCATGACAACCCTTTTGGTTCTGCTGAAATTGTGTCTGAGATGAAAATATTCACTGGAATCATACATGTTAATATAGTGATGGCATCAAAATGGTAATTCTCATTTTAAGTATAGTTTACCAAGGTTAATGGACTGTATTCAGATGCCTTTTTCAGCAGAATTATTTTTAACCTGCACTGATCCAGAAAACATCTTTGAGAACAACCTTTTACCTTCTTTTTGAAAACTGCACTGTAATTGCAGCTGTTATTATTACAGGCTTTACAACAGACACATCAGATGTCATCATAAACAGCAGATTCTCTCTTTATGGTTTCCTACAAGTGCATCCTTCCTCTAAGTGCTGTACACCGGTGCCAGGTCCCACTTAAGTAACAACAGCCCCTACCTTTGAGAGAATTATGTCTCTGATTTCAGCAAAACATCAACAGTGCCAGAAGCTCTTTGGCAATGTTTAATGAGCTAATGCAATTTCAGAATGTAAGCATATGTTGATTAATAGTACTCAGCAAAAATGTAGCCATATTCGCTTTCACACCCCCTGTTTTACATAGTCCTTAATGATGGACTACATCATAGCAATAATGGGTTTTACACAGTGGAAGATAATTTTGTGACAAACATCTTCTCTGCTCCAACATGACACAGTCATCAGATTTCTGAGAACATAATTTTCTATTATCAGTCCCTTCAGTGTTATTAAAAATATTAACTCCGCTGACAATGACCTCTTTTAGTAACTCGCTGAAGACTGCTTAACTCAATGGAAATGGCAATGTAAGTGAAAAGCAATTAATTGGTTGCAATTATTCAAAGGCCTGTCTTATTAAACTTTTTCAATCTCGGTTTCAAATTAAGAATTTACTGTCCCAATTGCTTAGTAGTTAAGCATACACAATTATATCTAAGACTTGCCAGAAGTAATACTCAGAACCATTTTAGGTATTTAATCATTCAATAACTGCATTTTAAATTATTATATTGGGCAATACATACACATTTAAATCATGGAAATCTTAAATAAAGGCTAATATGTATGCCTAAAAGTTTGCTCGGCCCTTACAAGGTTAACAACTTATAAAATTTGATGGAACAGAGCAGAGCTCAGTTATTTGACACTGTCACACTCTGTGTCAAAACAGTGTGTTCATTCATCTGTGACAACACTGCCAGGACTGCTGAGGGCAGCACGGGTTCCTGCCTGACAACGGAGTACACCCTACACTGTCATGTCACCATCAATCTATAGCTTTGTCCCAGAACTATGTCAAGAAAGACACAGAGCACAAGAGAGATAGATAGACAACAACAGTGGCAGCAAGAGACAAGGAGGACAAAGACAATGAATTTCAATGTACGTACAAGAAATGCATGAAGGAGGAAACAGGATTAGTGAGCAAAATGTGCATGACAGGATAATGATTAGTCAACATTTCATCACAAACACATTCAGTAATCTATAGATGTATCATTCTACATGACTTTAACTCTTTCCCGCCAGCACTTTATGAAAAAGTTGCCAGCCACCGCCAGTGTTTTTGATGACTTATATTGATCTTTCAACACCCGTAGATGTACATACGGTACGTAGAGAAAAGCACAAATGTTCCTTTAGGAGTAGAGACAGTGAGTGTAATAAAAGAAAGAACATGCCTTTAGATTTAATTTACAGAAAAGCATTTATTCTAGTTTCAATGGCACTTTTCATGTCCACATTTGAATATTGGTCCCTTTCCACAAAACTGAATTTCAAACAAAAAAAATGTGAAAAAACATTCCTTTCTTCTGGTGTCAGAAAAATTCAAATTATTTTCTTTGACTGTTTTTCACCTTAGAGCATTGTATTATTTCACAAGATGCAGAAAGGTGCCCCCTACATGACAACTGCAAAAACACAGATTAACAGAAAAACGTCTCACAAATGATGGATTTTACTGTCAATGATGGGGAATGACTATAAAAAGCAGGGATGGTGTTTGAATAGGTGATGGAGGGGGAGAGGGAAGGTTCTGCTGATTTTGGGGGTGTGGGCAACTCAAACATACCCTTTCATTATTCTCAATCCCTCATACCTCTGAGTCAAGAACCCACTCAACCTTTTCCACATCACACACACAAAGAAGAGACCAAGTTTCAAAAAGAGTCAAACCTCAGACCACGAGTCTAAAACGACGTATGATCACCGCCCTGCTCACTTCCTGTTCCCTCTGAGGTAAGAAAATAATGCAGATTGAGATGTTAGTTAAGAAACAAAACACAGGGCTGCTCCACGTAATGAGAAGGTTCCCTCTTTGAATTTTGATTGATAGTTTCCTTAAACGGCCGAGAGCACAGATGAATGTGCAGTAAATGGCTGCAGTTATAGTCATTATAAAGGCTGCAAAACTCTTCCACTTGTGTGGCAAAGCCAAGATAAACATCTGGCTTTAGGTTTTTAAAAATGTTCAAATGGTTTTCAGACTTTAACATCACACAAAATGAATGAAAGATAGTATGAGAAATATGTTTTATGTGAATATTTTGCATTCAAAGTGTTGGATTTCTTAGGCTAGACAAAAGCAGTGACTGGAACTGAAAGTACAGTATATGAACAGAGAAACTGAGCAACCAATTTTATGACAGCGACGACGTACAGAAAGTGAGCGAGAAATCAACAGGATAAAGGAGTGAGAAAGTTGGACTGCTGATGATGAGATTCTGCAATGGAAAATACACATTTCTGATGCGGTTCTGCACAGTCTACTGGCTTTGGAGTGGGATCTGACTAATGCCGGAATTTACTGACATGGCTTAGCATTGGATGAACAGCCTCCCAAGTCTTTTAAAATCACAGCTCACACTGGCTCAATATATCGGTTTTTGTTGTGTATTCAGTCTATTTTTCTCGAAGTGACACTATCCTCTTGGAAATAAAAAGTGGCCCTTAAAGACTGTACTATAGTATAAGTAGTCTGAGAGGTACATTCTGCTGTACGTTTCTGTGTCTGTACATGTGCATTCGTGTCTATCCTTGCATCAGTGTCCACACATCATTAGATAATGTTTATAATCTCCCTCTTCATTACCAGCATTCACCCACAATACATTACCCACCAAAACATCAGGGCAGCAACACAAAAGCTGCTCTTCTCCTTCTGTCCCATTTGTAAATTACTCTGCATTGATAGACCATCGCAACAGCATTTTAATAATCTTAACACCATTTCAATAATTCACCCGGGCAGTTGGAATAAAAAAAGAGGATTACCGTGATGATTTCTGACAGAGGTTGAGGATCAAGGTAAAATGTGATGGAAGATGAGCCATGGGGCTTACTATGCTAGCTCAAAGAGGATTAAGGTAAAGATCTGGTGGGGAACAGCATTACATAAATTGTTTTTGTGCACAGAAACACACATCAACAAACTCACACAGGTACGCAAGCTCATGCACGTCAAAAGTTCAATGTGTTTTTTTAGAGAAGGGCTGGAATGAGATTGACTATAATTCTTCAGTGCTCACAACACTTAGAGAAGAAAGATCCAATCCATATTTTATAGAATTCAATTTATAGACCATTTCAGCCCTAGAAGTTTAGTCTGTTTTATTCAGTCAAAAATCCAATGTCTCGTGGCTTTGCAGAAACTAATACTGGATAAAAGGTATTTTGTTTCATTCAGATTGGTAGTGCATGACTCAGATGTATTCAACATTACCTGAGTATAGTACATGTACAGAGAGGAACACGGAGGTTTAGTGGGATCCCAAACAAATTTAAAGCCAAAGCCATTCAATAGATCAGCTTTTATCTTTAGACACAGGAAGGGAGCATGCCTTATTTGTTAGACAGTTTAATTCACACTGTCACCTTCACTGTCCATTTCAAGCACACCACTGGCACTAACGTTATAACCTCCAGATAGGTTCTGCTAGTAAAAGTCATCATATGACACATTAACAATGGTGACTGCAGGGAATGTGTGTGCATGTATGCGTGTGCATGTACAGTATACTGTGTGACTGTAAGGGTGAAGTAGCCCTTAGCGTTTTGGCCACACTATAGCACTGATGGCTTTTGACAGAAAAGTCTGCTGTTATTTGAATCACAAAGAGTCATTCTCACACACAACCACAAAGGTAATTACACAAACGGCAATCTTGACTTATTTTATACTGGCTGACATAGAAAGTAATTCATAAAAATGACATTAATGACCATTGCCAACACATTTAGAGGCTAAATGTGTGTATGTAAGGGGTGGATATTCACAGAAACACACATTATTTGTATGTCATGAATGTATTAATGCCTCCTGCTTAGGATGATGTGTTTTTTTGTGTGTTCTGCCTGATTTTGAAAACCTTCTTTTTTCCACTGAGGGCTGTTGTCAGCTGTAGAAATCTGCAGCCACGGAGCTTGCAGCCAGATGTTTGTATTCTGCACAGAGACTCTTCAGTAGAGCAAATGCTGCATGATATTGAACCTGGAGCTTGATAGGATTTTCTTGTTTGAAGGACAATATTCCATATTCCTCACACTGGTCCTATTTGTGTGATTGCTGACTGACTCAGCAATCACAAAAGTGGTTGCAGTCTTCCACATCCTGAATGCTTTGTGCTATGATTATGATCCCCAAATAATTAGCTCATTGACGCTATATCTGCTATTAATTTTCAGATTTCTATCATGTATACTTTGTAAAACATTGGGGCTTTTGTCAGGACTTTTATCATTTACAGTCAATAATATCATTTAAAAATTCAGAGAATCTGGAGAAATTTCTGCGAGTGACAAAACCAAAAACCAACATGGAATGCCCGTGACCTTCAATCTCTCAGGTGCGTTAAAGACCAACACCACTCTGTAAAATATATTACCACATGGGCTCAAAAACACCTCAACAAACCACTGTCAGTTAACACAGTTTGTTGATACTCCTACAAACGCACGTTAAAATTCCACCACTCAAAGTGAAAGTCAACTCACGTCAAGTCAATTTTATAGACATACCACATAAAAAAACAACCTCAGTCAAAGTGCTGTACAGCATGAACCACAAAACAACATACTAAATAAACCAGCACATATAAAATCATAAGATAAGATTTTTAAAAAAATTATATACAGTACATATCAACAACACTCAGAAATGCCACTGGTTTACCTGGGCCCACATTGCAAATTGGTTTTGGAAATCATGGATGTTGTGTCCTCTAGCCTGAAGAGGAAAAGGACCATCCAGATTGTTATCAGTGCAAAGTTCAAAAGCCAGCATCTGTGATGGTGTGGGGGTGTGTTAATGCCCATGGCATGGGTGACCTGCACATCTGTGAAAACACCATTAATGTTAAAATGTACATACAGGGTTTGAAGCAACATATGCTGCAAAGAAGCAATGTCTTTTTCAGGGACGTCCCTGCTGGTTATAACAAGACAATGCCAAGACAAATTCTGCTGTTACAACAGCCTGACTTCGCAGTAAAAGAGTGTGGGTACTAAAGTGGCCTGTCTGCAGTCCACACCTGTCCCCCATTGAAAATGTGTAGCACATTATGATGCACAAAATAGAACAACAGAGACCCAGGACTATTGAACAAGTGAAATCGTAAGTCAGCAAAATGGTACAGAATTCTACGTACAATGCTTTAACAATTAGTGTCCTCAGTTCCTAAATGCTTACTGAAAAAGCATTTAGTATATGTTTATGCAATTAGGTATTTACATGTTTATCCAGCAGCTTTCAGTAAAGCTTTCAGCTGTCAGAAATCACACAATGGTTTCAGCAACTGGAATTTTTCAAGGTAATGTCAAAGTATCGTGATATTATCACAATAAATACAATGCACCCTGTATTTTCACTTTCAGCATAATTTGTTTAACAGACAGAATATACTCAGACAGATTGTGTATGAGTTGTGAAAGTCATCATTCAAATAAATAACTAATTGAGAGCATGGATTGAGTGGTGTGACAGGAACTTGACCAGGCTCCAGACATGTATCCAGTTACTGTCTCATGGTGTGTGTTTGTGTGTGTGTATGTGTGCACATTAGAGGTAGACACGTGGAGGGCCTGTCACCACACAGTGATGTGTTTATTTCACTGCAGCTGCTCTAATCACTCACACACAGAGACAGACGCAGACAGGCACACACAAATATTCAAACAGACACTAATGCATGCATCCACAACACCAGGGGACACGGCGCTAACACACACATCCATAACTCCACCAGCTATGTGGAATCTGCTGGCTCTGCCTGGCCTTTGGGGTCATTTGTACTCTTTGGGTTTCAAGATAAAATATATTCTTGCTGTCAGACTGCGGCCTTTTTTCATGTTGCCTCTGTCCTAATGAACTTCACAACAGGCAAATATAAAATCATGCTGTTTGTTGTTCAAATTTCAATGTCACAATGCTGCTGAGCTGCTTCAGTACTGCTTTGTTTGCCAGTGATTTGATGAAATTTTGATGGTATTTGCATTATCTTGGCTCATCTGTATAATCACCTTGCAGAAAAAAGCAGCAAAAATATAAAACATTCACAAAAAAGTGCACCAAACCAAGGAGTCTTTCATAGAAAGTGGATGAACTTGTTGCAAGTTCTCTGAATTCACCGTCTCTATCTTTAAAGCCCTTCCTGTTGAACTGCTGAACCTTCTCTGCTGAATCCAATAGCTTTCCTTCAGCTTTTAAAGGCTTTATATCACAGTCTAAAGAGATTTAGATGTTTCTTAAGGATTTCACAATACCTCAAATTGTGTCTCTGAGGAGCTTCAGATTGAAAGAAAGAAAAAAATACATTGAAGAGACTGACTGACTGATGATAGAAGCTATACTGTCAAAAGAAAGTGGAAAGGAAATAATGATGTGTTGGCCGGTTTTCTTCACAATCTCAAATAGATTTGACCCTGACCTTTCAGGACAAACAGATGTGCTGCAATGAACAGAATCCCTGGGTAGTTTCTCAGAGGGGCAACCTTTTTTGTCATGTCTTTGTATGTGGGTGCTTTTCTTACAGCTGTGAGAATATGTTGGCATGTGTATGTATACACACGCTGCATAAATATGAATGTGGGCTGTGTGTGTGTTTGTCTAAGGAGCTAAGGGTTTAGTGCGGCATGTTGACACCCACGTGATGCCAGCTGGGCATTATGACGGGGTATCACATGTCGGCGCACCAACCCCATCACATTGACAACTTTACAGCAGTCATCAACTAGTCGACACAGCAACCATAACCACTAATATTAGACCATTTGGGGGGAGGTCACAGCACACCAGTGTGGAGAGCTGTCAATCGAAAAATGAAAAAAGTATGGAAGCAAGCGAAAGAAAGCGGAAAAGGGATATAGGGAGTGGGAATGACCAAGAGAATGGACACGATAAGAACAAAGAGAAATAGAAAGTCAGGAGAGATTAAAAAAAAGTCAGGGCTACAACCTGAGGTCATCAGCAGGTTTTAAACCTAAATCCCTCTAATCAGCTTCAACTGACAATGGAGACAGACCAATCCATTTGTCCTGAGATCCCATTATGACAGGAGAAAAAAGGGAAAAAAGATAGCACTGGGAAAATAATCTTAGTGTAGGGGTGCAGGCGTGTATGTGCACACTCGAGTATCTTTGCGCTTGATGAATGTGCCATGTTCAAACAGGTGTCATAAAAATAACATGCAGATAAGACAGGTGTTGTAATTAGGCATTAGTGTGAGATCTGCCTCCGAGATAACGAAGCATGAATTGAGACTGAGACTGAGTGAAAAAAATAAAATGAGGAAAATTGCTTCTGTGTATGTGTCTAGAAGTCTCGAGTGCCACAAATTGTGCAATTTATTTGCTTGATTTCCCCCAGAAGCAGAATTAGAGATTTCTATAGGTGAAAGACAGAAAAGTACAAATCCTCCATCTGTGTCACGCTTTTGCTCTTTCTGCCCTAGTGCAATCTCTACACTTTTCCTCCCACCACTGTCTCGCTTTGTATGCTGGTCTGCCTCCTTCACCCTCCTCTCCTTCAGTTTCTCTCCCCCTCAGTCTCTCAGGGGAGCTGTGTACTTAGGTGCAATTGAAAACGACTATCAAACCCTGAGGAGCGAAACCTGATTCATAGACTCCTTATCCAGTAGCGCAGGCCTCTCAAAGTGCTGTGCTGCTCTTCCCCGGTGACCGACTAAATGAAATTATGTCTTTTTATCCATTCAGGTGGGAACACAGCCAGATGAAACCAGGAAAGTAAAGAACAATCTGAATTGTAAATGACGTTCTTCACTGTAGTTAAAGCCCTCGGGGAGTGGAAGTGACATGTGTGGCTCTTCCAATGTGGATGTTTACTGGCTGATGCATTTGATGAGTGAATAAAATGTCATTGTGCTGACAATGTATCTGTGGTATACAACATTATTTTACATCACGCAGTGGAGCATTGTGATAGTGTGACATGTGTATATACATAACCAGTCAAAAGTTTGTGGACAACTTCTCTTTCAGTGGTTCTTGTTTATTTGTATCATTGCATGTTAACACTGAAGACATCCAAACACTGAAGGAACACATACAATGATGTAGTAATTCCATGTGTAGATGACAGCTTTACATTCTGTCATTAGATTCACAAGATAGCTACCCAGAATGGTTTTCAATTCACCAGTGTGCCTTCACAAGTGTGTCTTCTTAATGTGGGTAGACCACCAGTTGTCTTGTGCAGAGGAAGGGTGGGTACAGAGTCAATAGTCCTATTACTGCTACTATGACTACTGTACAAATCCATATTATGACAAGAAACACTCAGTGAAGTAAAGACAAAAGACAGCTCATCATTACTTTAATTAAGGTCTGTGAAACAGACACTTCTCAAGAACTTTGAATGTGTCCCCAAGTGCCAAAACCACCAAATGTTATGATGAAACTGGCTTTCATGAGGACCGTCCGAGGAAAAGAAGCTCCAGGGGATGTTTATTAGAATTACCAGCCCTAGACACTGCCAGCAGCCAGATAGCGTCCATTGCTTGATGGTTTTGGCAACTGCACTTTGGTTTGTACAGAGGTTTGTACAGTAGTTGTAGTAGCACTATTAGGACTGCACTTTCCTCTGCACAACAAAACAGAAGCACATTAACAAGGCAACAAATGGCACAAATGAACTGAGTTGAAAACTATTCTAGGTGACTATCTCATGAATCTGAGTAGATGCTGGCTATTTTGGACAATCTAAAATATAAAACATGTCCTGAAAACCTCTTTACCTTTTACTCCTCTTTTACTACATAACTCCCTCATGCTCTTTCACACTTTGGATGTCTTCAGTATTAATGCACAATGCTCAAAATGATCAAAATAAAGAAAAAACACTGAAAGACAAGCTGTATCCGAAGTTTTGACTGGCAACATACAGTACGTGTAACCCATTTTTTCAAATTAAGAAGCCTGTTAGAAGCCACTTCACAACAACTGTCTCGCTTATTAAAGTGTGCTTAAAATAACTATTTACACAGCCCAATTGTAGCAGACAGCTCAAAAACTAAATCGAAGAAATGTTAATTATCTTATCATCAACTGAGATGCTACTGCATTCTGTTCATATTTTAGCAATTTGTTGCTTGAGCTGGTGAAAAGGAACAATTTATATTCCCTCTAAGAGAGCAAAGACAATCCACTTTGATTAGTTCTAATTTCTAGTGGGTACAGTAAGAATGTGAATGCAAAATTGGACACTAGAATATAAGCTAAATCTCTGCAGCCACTGAGATTCCATCATGTAAATGGAGCTGTAACTTAAATTGGCTCTCTGGGGACTTTCAGGTCTAACTTTTAACTTTGGTTCATTGCCACAGTGTTACCTCCTCTTAGCAGTGCTTTCAAGCAACTCAAAAATAATTTTTAATGTGACAATTAACCAGAAATGTTACTGCATACGCGTTTGATTCATTAATAGTCTTCACAACAATAATCTCATCTCGTTTTCATAGTTAACTAGGGCCGTTCCTTGTCAGAGTGGGTGTTTGCTGTTCTTTGCTGAGATATTAATGTTTTTGTTACCTTGGGCATATAAACAATAATGGTGAGGACACATTTTTATTCAGCACAGCCTCCGAGCACTGAATAAAATGCATGCACCGATCATACCACTCTGTTCTGCTGTCTATTATTCACACTTCCAGGCAATTGCAAAAAGTGTCATCTATTATAACTGACTTTTGGTGGTACTTTTAAGGTGTTTTTTTTTTTTCTACTTGAATATTTCTATTTTTAAATCTTTTCCTTTCTCTGTCTTTATTCTGACAACTCTTGTCTTCCATCACCCTTCGTTCAGCATTCGGAGTCATTTCTCTCGAGCGTACACCTTGCTTTGTATTCTCTTCAGGTGGAGGTTCAGGGTAAGATGGCACATACCTCAGCAGCTGGTATCCCCTCCGGAGGGCGACACTGTAGGAGCACTTCCTGTTCCAGAGATACTTCTTTCCCCAATGGTTCCTGTTCAAATGACTTCTTCAGGTCTGTAGGGGAGAAAGAGAAGTCATCAAAGGACAGATTATTATGTGAACTATGTATAAATGTGGAGATGCATGAGCTCCAAGCCTTAGTTTTCATTGAATTTTGAAGCTTACTGTTCTGCCTCATGAGGGCAAAGTGTAGCAACTCTACATTCAGTCAAAATTGAGTTAAGACTAGAACTGGACTTTTTAACAGCTGATTAATTTAGTCACGAAATATCTTAAGTCAGCTGCAAGTCATTAAGTGTTAAAAATAAAATTGAATTGAACTGAATTGAATTGAAAATGAACGGGACCCAAAAAATAAAGAAAAATGGGCAAAACATGAAAACAAAGTGAAGAATGACAATCAAAATAATCCTGATGCTTAAGAAAGAGAACAAAGGGGAAAAAATGAACAAAAAGAAAATAATAAATAATCTGAACAAAAAGGAACAAAATAAAAAGCAAAATATAAATATGGCCAAGAAAATTAACAATATAATCAAGATAATGAATAATACTATCATTATTTTCTCAGATTCACTGCTTGCATAGTTACTGCTTAACTCCCTTGGTGCAAAAACTAATGCATTCAGTTTTTTCTCTTTATTCAAAAAAAAAAAAATCCCTAATAAGCTGTTTTCATGTGAAATGGAAATAGCCCGTACACTAATATTTGTTTTTACTTGTAGCTGTCATGCCATGTTATAAACATTGCTTTTCACTGGTATCAGATTTTTCACTGTGTGAACCCGGCCAACTTGTTTCAATCCTTCAAATTCTGTCCTGACAAATTCAAATTTTCGATATTTCAGCATATCTATTCTGACCGTTATGTTTTTTTCCCTCTGATGAGAAATGTGGACTTTTTTTATGTGTCTATCTGTACCAGCAAGGGACTCTGTCTCTAATGCAGGTGACCCGAACCTAGTAATGAGACCAGTGGGCAATGACCAAGCTGTACATTGAGGGTGATGTGGAACCTAGACGGCCGCCGGTGAGCAAAAATACTTACAGTATTGTTCTAAATTGTTTAATAAGTTTTGAACTACAGGTCATATCAACATGCTTTCAAAACTCACTGAAAGCTAACATTCTCAGATTTCCAATGATACCACATATTTCTCATTTGGACCTTCAGGGCCTGCGTAGTCTGCATGCTTATATCATTGCATTCTGAAGCTTTGATTTGTCAAGGAAACACTCGTACTTCCTGCCCCTGAGCCAACCAGGCAATGGTTGTAGATGCCCAAGTCCACCCTCCATGCCTCTCTTGGTTGAAAAATGAAATGCTGGCTAACATGGGAAGATTGTCACCCACTTGACCAACCAATGACTGTGTGGAAATGTGAATCAACATATTACTGTGGCTATCAAAAGTTAGACTGGCAATAAAAGCAATTCCAAGAAAATTGGCAATTGTTTTTCATGTTCCTCATATAATGTATTTCTTTTAAAAACTTTTGCTCCAGTGTTTTCTATTATGGTATAATAACCTGTCTGTTTACTCTCTGAACTGTATTAGTATAGAACTTGTAGCTTCTATTTATTGAATAGAACATAGTTTTTCCTGACAGATGCTTGATTGCAGTTGTGGGCCATTTCTGACACTAACAACACCATAATATGACATTGTTCGGCAATGTTTTGTTAAGTTTTATCATGCCAGTATGCTACCGGTTAGCATTAGCTTACTAATACACCCCTGATATACAGTACTACACTCCCATAACTCAGCTGTCGTTCATCCAAATAGGGTTATATCCTGTTTTTGACTCCAAAATGTCACATAGGAAGCAAGAACCCGCCTCAAAACAGCTGTGAAGAAACCAGTGGGTGATGTCACTTTGTCCACTAATATGTACACAGTCTGTGAATGGGACACATTTTCTGAATTGGTGGTATACCGGTCCAAATATATGAAATAATACAATACAATGCAGAAAACAATTCAAAATTCAATTCAAAAAAGACTGAATTCAAAATATGCTGTTTACATGACCCCTGTCTAATTCAGAATATATACTGTATATTGTAATGAAATACAGTACTACGTCTGTGCATGTAAACATAGCCAGTGTTACAGAACCATCAGTAATTATGAGAAAAAAGGGAAGAAGTCCATGCATAGCAGCACTGTGCAGGCAGCCATTTCAAATAAACATCCCATAATTCTGGAGATAAGCCACTGTAACTGTGACTGTAAACTGGACCCATTACCTAATAAAACACAGACACATCATTATAGAGGTAGTTTTGAAAATCAGCCATGCATATGCTGACGTGTTCCTGTCAGCTCAGAAATGGACACAGAAGAATTAAAAACCCACACAGATACATATCATTTGCAATTTGACAGTGCAATTATAACATTACATTTAACTACCTTATGAATTTAACACAAGCTGCCTTGTTACATTCCTGCCTTTCGGTCACTATGCACACTATTTAATCTTGCCTTCAGTCCTTATATACTTGCCAGAGATTGAAATTTGTAGCAGGCCAAAAACAATAAATGATTTTCACTAATGGTTCACATGCTGTGATAAATGACAGCATTACAAAGCACCATGGAATGCACAGCTATTCCTTTCACAGGAGCATTTCACAGCAAGTTAAGCTGTTTTCATTTTGAGGAAAGAAAAAACACTCACAGTAGCTGACTTATTACTCTGACTGACTGTTAAATAACAACAAAAGATGATCGAAAGACAAAGGGGAAAACACAGAAAAGCGTCGTAAAGCATGTGAATGAATATGGAAAAAATAACACTGTGGGTGGATGGATAAATGAATTGAGGGGCAGTTTCTTCAACTGTGATCCTTGCTCTCATTCTGTATATTTGTTTCCATCACTGCCTGTCTTTTCACAGAGTGCTACACAAAAGAGTGAATCATATTCACTGAAAGACTTCAACTCAGCTGTTTTTGTTCTGTTTTCGTACTTGTCGCTCTTCAGTGAGTTGCCTTGATTACACAATTTTTGCTTTTGTATGTTTTCTGCCACACAGTCTCTTCAATCTAGAAGTACCTTTGATATATTGTGTGATCACATACAGTATAAGCATAGCATTGATGACCAGAGGTACTATAGGTAGTACTGTACTCAAGTACGTTAAGTTCTTGACATGTACCGTATTTTCCGCACTATAAGGCGCACCTAAAAGCCGTCTATTTTGTCCAAATATGACACTGCGCCTTATAATCC
>JAQQAE010010235.1:0-14198 GCA_029823295.1 Pseudamia nigra
GAGAGATAGATAGATAGATAGATAGATAGATAGATAGATAGATAGATAGATAGATAGATAGATAGATAGATAGATAGCATCCAGGGACAATATAATATGCATAGTAATGGTCATCAATAAAGTGATGCATGAGTCAGAATGAGAAAAGTGCAAAAATACCCAATATTAAGCATTGCCTGCCTTCAGGCATCAAGAAAAAAAACTTTACAATATGCTCAAGGTTTGTTTTTTTGCAAGATTTATTACTTGTTTAGTTCATTTGTGCTTATTTGTATGATTTTTTTGGTACATTTTGCTCATGCTGTTGCCTATTTAATTGAGTTTTCTGTAAAGTATCTTGGATATTTAGTTTTATTAATTTACTTGATTTTTTTAAAAGTTTTTGCTGATTTTATAGTCTGTTTTGTTCGTTTTTGCTCATTTTGTTGCTTATTTTGTTGATTGTTTGTACACGTGTGTTTGTTATTTTGTTTATTTTAGTTAATTTATTTGATTATTTTTACTCAATCTTTGCTCATTTTGATGCTAATCTTGTTAATTGCTTCATTTTTTGTTTTTATTTTTCATATTTTTGCTTTGTTAATTTTCACAAGTTTGTGTTGACATAGTAGTCTAAGTGGCCGTCAGTCATCATTCTTTTTCAAAGTGTGCATGTCAGACCAAGGATGGACACATATGTGTAATTATGAGTCAGAGATGGAGTAGCATCCTGTACCCTAGTAAAAATAATTCTGAAAATCAACCGTTTTCGTGTTTAAAAAAAAAAAACACTCAAGTACATGTAACGGTAGATAGATAGATAGATAGATAGATAGATAGATAGATAGATAGATAGATAGATAGATAGATAGATAGATTTTTTTCAGTTAGCTTCTGTTGTAACCATAGATATCAAATAATAATTAACTTTTTTAAAAATTTAACCCTTAAACTAAGAGGACTTCACAACGTATGATGACAAGAAAACACAGCAAAAATGCTGTAAATGCAGCAGACACTTAAACAGATGTTCCTGAACGCCTCCTGTCTCACATCCACACCTACCATTCAGACACTAATCACTGCACTCTCAGCCTCTTTATTGAATAGAAGTTCCACCATTATTCCTTCTGTCTCATGTACAGGAACAGACCGTCATCGTTGTTCATGCCTGCTGAGGTCAGCCCTGCGAGCTCCTCATCAGACACAGCAGATGTCCGCTTGCAGGTCTACAGCAAATCCTACAGCCACCAACAACAGGTTTACTCTCAGCAAGGTACATTTTAAATTCTGCAGCAGATCTCTTGAAGTCTGCATGTTTGTAGTGGAGGTCTTGGCCTTCATGATTTCCTCTGTGGTTCTTCAAGGCTGTCTGTACGGGGATGGAAAGGGGGGTCAATCAGTCTGCGATGGAAGCTTCGAACCCAGCAGCTACTTTGTAAACCCTTCCACCCCTCACTCTGCAGGTCAGACAATACTGCCCTACAAACTGCAGTAACTATGCATGTAGTGACACTGACGGATAATTATGTTTCTATTCAGTATGCTGATTGATGTCTTATTTGATTTTCAATTTTCTTGATTATATTAACACTGTTGGTCTATTTCTTTCTTATTTAGTTAACTTTTCTCAGTTTTCTTTGTTATTTTTTCATTCTCCTGATGAGTTTTTTTCATTGCTTCTCATTTTGTTTATGCTTGTCATTTTTAGTTTGCTTGTTGTATTGTTTGTTTTTTCTTCATGTTGTTGAGTGAATTTATTTTCTTCTGATCTTACTTCTTATTCTGTTCATTTTGTTCAGTTTTATAATTATTTTCCTCTTTCTCCATTATTTTTTATATCACATCATTCATTTTTATTTCATTTGTGTTCTTTTTTTTAATTTTTGTTAATCACATTTATTATGTTGCTCATCTTATTTATTACTTTGTTTATTTTCATTGATTAATTAGTGCTTTGTCCAAATATTTGTATCAGCTCAGATGACTTTATTGTCAATATTAAATAGTGAGTGTGTCCTGACATTTTTAAAGATACGTACATCCCATTTGCTTATAAGAAAAAAACTAGTGTGAGAATGTTCCATTTGTGTCATATCCTCTGTAGGTTTCGACTTGTTGCAGGACCTCCAGGGCCAGGCAGGGGGCGGCTACTCACTGTCCTGCCCAGACGACAGCTTCCTCTTCCAGGCTGGAGGTGTGGACCGCTGCCTCAGTCAGATCTACTCCATCTACCTGGATTCATGATGGCAGCAACCACCAAGTCACACAATCACCTTTTCAACAGGAGAAAAAAATGCAGCATTGTAAATACGACCACAGTCAATCATGTATAGTGTATATTCAAGGATAAAGTTCTGGACACGTGTGGAAAATGCGAGTTTAACAAGGTTTAAAAGGTACAAAAAAGGCAAAATGTTGCAGGAAAACTGGCAAACACAATTGGCCAAAGAAGCAGCGTGGTCACATTGTAAATGTACTGTAAATAGCAGTGACTTTTTATATTCAGAAATGAGCAGAGCATTTGTGATCTGGATAAAATGAGCTATGAGCTTTGTTTGCTACTTAAGTCACATCATTTGTTCTCCACTGATGCTAATGAGAATATTTCTGCCTTCATAGTCACTTCACTTCCTGCAAATATTTAAATAAGAAACAGCTTTCTTTCTCTCAAAGCAGATGCTCTCAACCTGAGGTCAGGGCCCCGCTGATGGGCCACGATTTAATCTGCAGTGATCCAGAGACTAAACCAAAAAGCATTTTACACATCTTTGCTGACTTTTTGTTTCTTTCTTGCTTCCCTGCATAAACTGCTCAGCAGTTTATCGTTCTTTACCACAACAGAAATTCACAATCTCAGATGGCAAGGAGAAAAATAAAATACTACTTGAACTGTTTACAAGTCGTGGAATAATACATTTGATAAGAGCCACAAAAACATACAGCTCAATTTTGACAAGATGCAAATTAAGGGAACTGTCATGTAAAGGGTGATAAATTAAAAACTTAAATAAAGTGTCAGTCTCAGATTTCTGACTTAGACTTGAATATTACAAGATTCTAAATGAGGAACAGTGGTGGGCACAGTACAGAAACAGTACTCAAGTAAAAGTATACTTACTTATAGTTACCCAAGTAAAAAAAAAAGTACTTCAGCAAGAGTTGAAAGTATCCTCAAAAACAACTTTAATAACATCCAGGGACAATATAATATGCATAGTAATGGTCATCAATAAAGTGATGCATGAGTCAGAATGAGAAAAGTGCAAAAATACCCAATATTAAGCATTGCCTGCCTTCAGGCATCAAGAAAAAAAACTTTACAATATGCTCAAGGTTTGTTTTTTTGCAAGATTTATTACTTGTTTAGTTCATTTGTGCTTATTTGTATGATTTTTTTGGTACATTTTGCTCATGCTGTTGCCTATTTAATTGAGTTTTCTGTAAAGTATCTTGGATATTTAGTTTTATTAATTTACTTGATTTTTTTAAAAGTTTTTGCTGATTTTATAGTCTGTTTTGTTCGTTTTTGCTCATTTTGTTGCTTATTTTGTTGATTGTTTGTACACGTGTGTTTGTTATTTTGTTTATTTTAGTTAATTTATTTGATTATTTTTACTCAATCTTTGCTCATTTTGATGCTAATCTTGTTAATTGCTTCATTTTTTGTTTTTATTTTTCATATTTTTGCTTTGTTAATTTTCACAAGTTTGTGTTGACATAGTAGTCTAAGTGGCCGTCAGTCATCATTCTTTTTCAAAGTGTGCATGTCAGACCAAGGATGGACACATATGTGTAATTATGAGTCAGAGATGGAGTAGCATCCTGTACCCTAGTAAAAATAATTCTGAAAATCAACCATTTTCGTGTTTAAAAAAAAAAACACTCAAGTATATGTAACGGTGTACTTGAGTGCTATCCATATAAGAAAAACAGATGTCCTGTACGTTTTGATTTGCTTTTTCTCCTGCTGTTCTGTGAAGTTCAGCTACTGTATGTGGCTGGTTTTGACTGTATATTTAACATATCTGAAAACTCAGAAACTAATCCCTTTCATGTCTTTTTCACTGCCAGGATTTTTACATTCATCTGCTGAAGGTTTAATGTTTCTTTGAGCTTACGTAAATGCTCATTTGCTGGTGAATTACTCATGAGCAGGATCTGCAGCAAAATCAAATATTTTGTAGCAGTCATGATTTAGTACCGGTCGTGTGATGTTGAAAGCGAAGCCATCGTTGCACAGAGATGAGAAATAGACTTTTAGGAGAAAAGGAAAGGTCTTGTGTCCAACCACTGATTTATAATTGTGATGTTGCAGCATCATTTGCTCATGTTTTAGCAAAGATGATGTATATGTCACAAGATTTACATGTTCACATTATGGATTCTGAGTTACCCTCCATCTCTAAGAGAGATATGGAGAACATGTCATTTTAAAGATTGCATACTGTGAAAAATTCAGTTTTCATTTGTTTTTCCATCAGGGGGTTCTGAAAATAATTTAAATAAGTATAATTAGCATAAAAACATTCTCTCTGTGAAGAAAGATACAGCCACTTTTCATTTAACTTGACCTGAAACGGGCCATCATGACTTCTGGATCTTTGTCATGTCACAAATATAAAGTCACTGTGCTCAGTCAGCCCTCCGGGAAATCTAGAACCATCGGAACTATCAGGATCACCCTGAACTCAGCAGGGTGTCCACGTGATAGTGCAGTTTTACAATGGTTTTACACACTTTGGAATACATTCATGATTGGAGATCTTGTGTTGGTAGAAGGAGGGTTATATCTATTCTACTCATATTTTCTGCAACATTGTAATAATTTTAGACTGTAATGTATGTTAAGCAGCAGTAAAATGACTTGCAAATTGTTACTTTCAACCGCTTGTTAATTTATTTTAGTTGGTTGTGCAAGAGGAGGCAACCAGAATATGAAGCATATACAGTAAAGTGTAGCAGTGCTGCCCCCAGGTGTCTGTGTGAACAGTGAAAAATACTGTAAATTAGTGTGTGGGACAAAGTGGATCCGTGACTGATGACAGCAAAACAAACTGCACTAAAGTTATCCTCACACATCATTTATATACATATTTAATCAGTCATTAGCATAATGTGTTGTTTTATTTCTTGCATTGTCTCTTGTTGCTTCAGCATGATGCCTTTAAGTATTGTTTTGTATCAGTGTTCTATTCAGAGGGAGGGGTGTGCATTGTTTACAAGCTGTCTGCACTCTTAAGAAAATGACCAACCAGAAAATGTTTACACTGATTTTGTAGCAATTCAAAGATTTCATATTATTGTAATTGAAAAGACTGTGCAAAATGCATTTGTGTTTTTATACCTGAATAAAAAATTTGTTTGTACCTGTTTTGTTTTGGTTGTGTGCCTTGTGTGGGTGTTTTCCTTGTGGACTATTGTGTATTCTTTACAGTTAAATCAGGAAATACAGGGGAAACTGAGTTATGTCCCTGCAGTTATGTTCATGAATATAAAGTAAGTATAAATGCATTTGAGACTCCGAGTAGACATTATTACTATATGAATATTATTATTAGTAGTAGGATGTGATGATATGCACTAAAATACGCACTTTGTGGCATTTCTCATTTAGTTTACAGGGTAAACACAACCTCTACCCCAGCTCCAAAAAAGTTCAGCTCAGGTACAAAAATGCTAATTAAAAAAAAATTAAGCCCTTTTAAAATGAACTTGTATTTCACTGTAGACAATATGAACACAACATTTCATGATTTGTACAACCAACTTTTTTTTTTTTTTACCACAGTTCCTGAATTTTGGGTCTGTAACATGTTCCACAAAAGATCCACCAGGAGTAGTCGAAGGGCTGAATATGTTTTACAATCATTCATAATGAATTTGATTTGAAACAGCTAATGTGAAAAGGTGATTTCAAACATTATTTGGTACAAATGGAGCAGCCAAGAAGACACTGAGCCAATGTATGACTCTGCTGTCTGAACCACTCTGTGCCTATTTCGGCCACATGGAGGGAAGAAAAAATCTGTTGGTAAAAAAAGGAGAAATGAGGTGTTTCTGACTGCATCAATTAGTTGTCCATTCCTTCAGTTGTAGCCGTTTAACCTTGTGTCAAGAGTTTGGTTGTGTTTATCCATCATCAGGCAGCCTGGCATCACACAGAGCATTAAAGACTGTTGTCAGGTCAATATGGATGAAATCTGACTGACTGCAGTGTATGAACTAACATACAGTAATTGCAAACACACACACTATCACACTTGCGTTGCCAGATAAAGAATGATTACAATACAGGATTACGATTAATGATTATCAATAATATTCATTTGACCACTTTAACCTGCAAAATTAGGGCAATCATTTTATGTTTACCTTGGGGATAATTCGATCATTTTCTTTGTTATTCAGCATGCTTGTTATTTTGTCCACTTTTTCTTCATGTGGGCAGAATCAATGAAGTTGTGTGGCATCAGTTTCATGTTCAGAAGCCTATAATTCAGCGACTAATTGCCTTACATTTGTGTTTGTTACATATTTGAATGGGTGTTTGTACATGGACACCAATTTTTCCTTTTTTTTTGTGTTTAAATTAAAATAGTTCAAATCCAATGGATTGCTCGAAATACTACAAAAATAAATGCTGAACTGCCAGAGGTTAAGAAAGTAAGGTTACCCAAAGCTGAACAATTATGTACATTTCAGAATTATACAAAAAGGCCTTTTACAGGGAACAAGACTTGGATTGACAACTTTAAGCTGTTCTGCACCAATGAAGGTTGATCAAGCCTTGAAATTTGGTGCAGTCTGTTAATTACTTATTCCATGTATTGCTCATCATTTTGATCATTTTTGTCATTTTTTGGGTATTTTGTTTATTTTCTTGACTGATTGTTTGTTGTTTTTGTTTATTGATTATACATGCAGATACAGTGTTTGTCCAGCAGAGTGCTTTCTGGAACCATACACTCCATTTTTTTATTTGCCATTTGGATCTTTTTGTTCATTTTTGATTGTTTTCTAAATTATATTATTAATTTCTGTCCCGCCTTCAGCTGCCACCCAAACCGCACAGCACCAGACCCTTACGACCCTTCCTGCAGGTGGTGGGCCCACAGGAAGACATAGTCAAAAGGGTCTTCTGAATGGCTCATCCAATCTGTCACCTAGGAACAGTTTACCTTGGGAGACCCTACCTGGTGTGAATTGCCCCCGACAACAAAGCTCCTAGGATCATTCAGGCACACAAACCTCTCCACCATAATAAGGTGATGATTCAAGGAGGGGTTATTTTGTTCATTTTGGATCAGTTCTCTTATTATTTTATTTTGTGGATGCTTTGTTCTCAATTCATGTGTTATTTATTTATTTTCTTCACTTTCTTGAGATTTTGTTCAATCTTCTCTTATTTTTAATAATATGTTTAATGTTCATTCCATGTTTTGTGCATCATTTGGATCAATTTTATCATTTTGTGGATATTTTGTTCATTTTCTTGATTTTTTTGCTGTTTTTTCACCAATTTTTTGATTATACAGTACATGCTGATACAGTATTTGTCTAGCAGAGGGTGCTCTGGCACAACACATCTAATTTTTGTTTGCCATTTGGATGGTGGTGTGACACATTTCTTTATTATTTTGTTCACTATTCTTCATTGTCCAGATTATTTTGGCGTGTTTTAAATTATTTTTTATCATCTTGTGCATGAACTGGTTTCATTTTTACATTTTGTTTTATACATTTTGTGGGAGTTTAGTTCTCGTTATTTTCTTTGATTTTTTTTTTTTCTCATTTTATTTTGGCTCATCTTCAGTCATTTTGTTTATTACTTATCATGTGTTTTGGTTGTTTTCTATTACTTGGATCATTTTATGGATATTTTCTTCATTTTCTTAATTATTTTGTTGGTTTTTTAATCTTTCCCCTTGGTCATTGATTATGTGTATTTGTCCAGTATTTGTACAGTATTTGTCCAGCTGAGGGTGCACTGGCACAACACGAGCATCACTGAGGGCGAGTGGAATAGTCATGATTATTATTAGGCCCGAGTCCCACATGTAGTGTGTAGTGCATAGTGTTTTTGGATCGCATCTCCTCCCACAGTTTTCACCCAATTCGCACCATTCAAACACCAAAACATGAAGCTCTTTTGAAACATTCCAGGAATTACTTTTCATACATCCATCTTTTGTAGTTTATAGATGATTTTTTTCCACAAATTTTTCCCATAGGAAATGGGAAACTCAAATGGAATGTTCCTGACTAGAGTGCCATGCCTTGTAGTTACCATGGCAACGCTGCACTGTTGTTCACTTTGATAATTTGATGTTCCTTCAATCCTCGGATGCCTCTTTGATCTTTTGATTACTTCTCCACTAATTAGTAGAGTTCATCATAACACTTCATAATACATCAAAGCTCTATACATCTTACAATTGTCTCATTAATTGATTTTTTTTTTATTAGTTGAATATGCAAGACTGTGGTCCCAATATGGACATTTTTCCACCTGCAGAAACATCTAAAAAGGTTTTTTTTTCACTTTAACTGCATTTTTAAAGAGAAGAACTTATATAACCTGTTAATTTTATCCTAAATGGAACATTATGTTTCCAGGCTGACCATGGATTCTGCCCCAGCTGCCTGGTTCCTTTCCCTCCTCATGTTCTACAGGTTCACGCAAGCACATGCAGTAAGAGGTATACAGTAGGAGGAGCTAAACTATTATATATACTGTATGTACATTGAAATTTGGTACTTCAGAATCCAATGTGATACAAGAGAATAAATTTACAAATACTGGTATGTGGTCATTACTTTTTTTCAGACAACAGGAAAACCAAACTATGTGCTGCAAAAGACAAAAGTTTAGATCTTAATAAATAGATACGTGTGAAAATAAACTTGCTAATTTGTGGTATGTTCTAATTTTCAGGCTTGATGGTGTATTGCAAAACCTAGCTGGAGAAGTGGATAATTCGTCAACATTTCATGTTCATGTCACAAGATCAAACTTCTTTGACCGTGCTTTGAAGCAATGGCAAAGACAAAAGATGTCGACTCCAAAATGCTCCCTCAGTGTTTGTTTTTGGGGTGAAGACGGTGTAGATACAGGTGCCTTAAAGAAGGAGTTCCTTACTGGTAACAGTCAATTTTATAATTTTGCTGTTTAACTTATTTATGATATTTTATGATGATGCTGCTTTACTTATATGCAGTGTTTCATTTTGGCAGACCTAATGTCTGGAATTGAACTGCGCTACTTTGAGCCTGGGACTGACAACAAAGGAAAGAATCCTATATACTCAATGAGTGCTATGGGGGAAAACTACTTCAGGTTTCATCAAACATTATTCTTAAGATGACAATTTGCTTCTATTTGCTGTATGTACTGTATATTAAACAAATTATTGTATATATGCATGTAGTTATCTTCTAATATCTTCAGGAGCTTTGGGGAGATCATTGCTGTAAGCTTGGCTCAAGGCGGTCCAGCACCTGCCTTTATGCGGAACTGGTGTTACACCTATCTTGCAACAGGAGATATGGACAGTTTAGTGGTAACCCCTGAAGATGTCACAGACATACAAGCAGCTGAGTTGATTGAAAAGGTAAATACCTTCCTTTAAGACTTCAGATACATGCATAAAGTTTGCGCACTTATACTCAGTGAGTATCCATCAAATCATGAGAATTTAATATTTAAAATTTTAAAGGTAAAAAGAGCCACTGATGATGAACTGCAGAGTCTTGCTGATGATCTACTTGCCTGTGGCTATACAGGTGTCATAAATGCGAACAAAAGGAAATCAATAATAAGGTGTGTAATTACATCTTAATCAATGTACTAAATTATCAAGCTGCATAATATATTTTTATTATGGGAGTGTAAATGCTACAAATATACTATTAATTTTGCCTCTCAGAGCAATTGTTCTACACTCCGTAACTCGACTCCTACCCATCCTTGAGCAACTGCGAAAAGGCTTGAAGCTGTACAACCTTCCAGATGTGATGAAAGAAAACATCGACCTCTGTCGACCCTTGTTTGTGCCACTTGGGGATGATAAGGTAAATGCATGCATAATTCAGCTATACATACATTCTGTATAATGCACTGAAAACATAACTACTGTTGGTGATTCTATCTTTATTAGCCTGACACAAACTTCATTATGGCAAGCTGCAAACCCTACTTCAGTGAGAAGGGAACCTCAAGATACAGTCTGGAACAAAATGTCCTGAACCACTTCCAAGATTTTCTCCAGGAGCTTGAAGATGAAGGTAAAAATCTATTGCAGCACATTCGAGTTACATAAGTTTTATTATTAGTATCAGTATAAAAACATTTCTGAAATGATATGTCATTAGGACCTGAGCCAAATCAACAGAAATCAGAAGAGTCGGATCCTGGAGATGTTTTTTACAACAAGCCTCTGAGTGTTCAAGCAGTCCTTCAATGGATAACTGGTCAGGCTCACAAGCCAGTACTTCCAAATGAGAAACGTAATTTCAAAATTCACATTGAGTTTAAACATGACTGCAAATCAGAAATGCATGACATTTGTTTCCCAACTGTCAATGCTTGTGCGAGCTCCATAACCTTTCCAGTTGCACACATGAAAACATATGCTGATTTTAAACATGTGATAACTCTGGCCCTACGCTTTGGAAATGCATTTGGCAAAGTTTAAACTGTTACACAGTGTCACTTCTTACATTCATGTTTCATAGTCTCAAAACTAAGAATTTTGTTTCATACATAGTGTAAATGTTCAAAAATGATTGACAAAATGCAGAACTTCATGTCACTTATGCTGATTTGTATTCTCGGAACCCAGAGGGTGTTGATCAGCCCGCTTTCAGTGACTGACAATGTTTTGGTCATAAGGCACTGTGATGTACATACTGTACAACATTCAAATAAATATCTCTTCCAAAACATTGTGATTGTCCTTTTGGGTTAATTGTAGATGTAAGCTGGTCCATTTCTTCAGCACTGTAGGAATAGGAAATCTCTGGGACTTCAATTCCAAAGTGTGACTCCTGTGGAATCCCAACATGTGCCCAGTTGTTATTGCCCTTAACAATTCAACAACACATTCAAACAACACAATTCATACTGTAAGCGGAATCTTTTAGAAAACCACTTTTGTGCTATTTTTTCTCCATACTATTGTATTTGCACCTATTCAAGATTCTCTGGCTCCTTGGTGGGATTTTCATATGGCCCATGACCCATAGCTGGTTTGGTGTTAAATTTTCCTCTGTGCATAATGGGTGGTTGTCCCAACCGACAGAGAATTTTGCCAGGTCGTCCTTGAGGCGGGACAGGAAGACGTAGTGGAGGGAAATCATGTTGACACTAATGGAGATGTCAAGTAGCCCATCTTCTTCAAGGTTGTGCAGAACTTCGTAGTATACTTGAGTCACAGCTATCTCTCCACAAATGCTCAGTTCTGAAATGATCATAAAAATGTTTTCAACTTTAACCTATATGAATGCACTTTTTTTAAGGATTACAATAGCACTGCACAAGCAGGACAACACATACCTTTGGTTATGAACACTGTCCTGATACAAGGCTGCTTTGTCCTGTACCTCGCACTGTGAACATGCAGCAGCCTATTCCCACGTTTTCAACTCCTTCATCTGCTCTTACTCTGTATTAAGAGAAAAGCACGGTGTTCAATGACATGAAGACAACAACAGCTTTGAAGTAATATTATGACACCATTAATGTGTGATTCATGTTTTGCTACAGTATTGTGAACACTGCAGTATTTTTCTGGTACACCAGACTTAGGAAAAAGTAGAGTTTAAATGCTCAAATTTAATTTCCCAGCTATGAAAAAGTTTTTGATTTCTGTGCCTCTGATGTCTAATGGCAAGAGCTAAATGAAAGTATGGTGGTGCCCTGGGTAATGAACGCTTCTACCAATGAAAAATTCAGGTAATGAAAAAAAATTCAGCCAAAATTGTGTCCCAGGTAACGAAAAAGTTTCGGGTTACGAAATTCGTAACCCATAAAATTTTGGTTTACAAATTTTGTAATTCGGGTTACGAATTATTTGCCTGTTATTTCACCTAATTTTTTTTCACTTTTTTCACCTAAAATACTGCTTCATTTTGTGTTTTTCATCATGGGACCTCTGTCTAATATTCCTCCAGTAAGTGTCTTTATAAATCAATAAATGTGCCTGTACGGGTGTGTAATATATACTTTATATGGGAGTTTTCATGGGTCCAGAACTGATTCATTGGTTTTACATGTATTCCTGTAGAAAAACTCGCTCCGGCTAATGAATGATTCGCCCAATGAACGTGACGCCAGAACAGATTAAATTTGTTAGCCGGGGCTCCACTGTATATACTTTTGGCAAAAATTGTGAGAAAATGTGTATCATTTATGGTTTAAAGAGGTCATATGACCCCTGTGTCAGAAAAATACAACACTGGGTTTAAATGAAAGCCTATAAGGCCCTGTTTACAATGATACTAAACACCATATTATGAATCATTAGAAAGTGTCCTTAAGATGAACATAAACTAGATATACTCGAGTCTCTAAAAGACAAGTTTTTCTTAAGTGTAATGTTCTGCTGAGATGTTTTTGCTTTTTAACACTTGGTTCATTGTTTTCACCAGTAACTAATGTCATTTGTTTCAAAATGTGTAAAGACTTATACTTTTACATTTAAACTGACTTAGAAGCAGTAAATACCAAAGAAGTTGGCAGTGAGGTGGGTCGAATGTAACATAAGATTTCATCACTTTTTCCTTGATATGAGTTATTGTGCGTTAATTGCGTTAACCATGTTAACGCATTAATCACATTAAAATTTTAATTTAATTAATCATGCAAATGGTTTCATCTGGATTAACACGTTAATTTTGACAGCCCTAATTGTTTCATTAGCAAAAAAGAGATTGTGTTGTTTTTTTTAACTGGTACCTGACTGGCTTGATGTGTGGTTTGTCAGTAGGTGGTTTAAAGGGTCAGTGACAGTGACTAATATCTGCAAGCTGCACATTCTAATTAAAGTAGAGCCACAACGCAACAATAAGTAGTCCAATTATATCTTTGCACCCTACCAATTGTGGTGTTGAGCTTCTCCTTGTTAGCTGATAAAAACACAGTGATTGCATGCATGGCCAGTAGGCTCTGAGGTCCAAACCTTCCACCCATTTTTTTGTGTCATTTTCTCCAACTGGAAATAAACAAACCATGTCTCAGTTTGATTTGAGTGTCTCTGGTCTGTTTGGTCCACAGTCTTTGGTTTGGTCCCAAACATCAAATTGTTGTCAAAGTGCTCTAAATTAAAATATATGATCACAAAATTGTTAAGCATATTTTATTCAGCCATGGAGAAGCTTCAAAATGAATGTTCTGAAATGATCTCAAGCACAGGTGCAATGAGTGACATGACTACAGATTGTTCAATACATTATGTTCAGAGAACGATGATTGCACAGTTTACTAGATAAGAAATAAAAGCATTGTGTCTTTAAGAGTAAGTGCTCAGTAAGAACAGGAAGATCAGGATTGCCAGGGAACAAAGGATGTACCAGTTTGAAGCAGGTGGAGGTAAGGTAGCATAAACAATAGAGACAGGTTGAAAAGTCATTCAAGCAGGGCATATACAGTACTGTAGCTGAGTCACTTTTAGAGCAACGAATGGGTACACTGCATACTGCAGGTGAGCCTTTTGCTTAGTATAGTTGTTAGATATCAAGGTTTCAGGTCACACTATTGATTGCTTTTGGAGTAAAATATGTTTTTGTACTTCTGGAAACTCAAGTTAATTAAAAAGCTAGAAGTACAGAAAAGCTTAATTACTAAAGGTTTGCCAAAGAAGAGGCAACTCAACTGTATGCAACTCCTATCACACAGTAAAATAGGACCCAGAAGCAACACAAAGAGTGGGCGTGTAACTGAACTCTGTCAAAGAATGAAAACTGAAAAACCCCCACCAGACTACTGAGGTCGTGAAAACACGCTTTACTAAACCAAACTAGGTATTCAGGGAAACTGAAGGAATATTCTTTATTTACAAAATAGGAGAACAGAACTAAAACAGGTTAAGGCACTGGGCCTAAGGAACACACCGGATATATATATATATAAATAAAGTTTCATTCATTCATTCATATATTTCTCAGGAACTGAGCAGAGCTTGAGTGTCACTCCAGACAGAAAGACAATCTAGCAAAGA
>JAQQAE010010236.1:0-14197 GCA_029823295.1 Pseudamia nigra
GTATTTATTCATCATAATCAAAGTTTTAGTTGACTTTGGGCTTCACTCACTATGAATCACCTATTGTAGATTTTAAAGAACAAAGCATGGATTATTTTTTTAGACCACGTCAAGGACTTCATCCATGGGCAATTACACCGTCCACAGAAGATACATTACTGAAGGTGGATACAAACAAGATGTCCTCTACTAAGTACTAATTAAGCCAGACTGTGACAAGCTGTCTACACATAGACAGCAACTAGAATGCACTCATCAGAGGTGCAGACCCAAAACAAAGCCATTGCATTCAATATTAACTTTCCGCCTGATCTTTAATATCCATAATATCACCCAGGTTTGTAAATTTGTATAGTTTTGGTAAAGAAAATAGGCAGGCACTGCATGGATGTAATAAACTGAATTCACTGACCACTGACCACAGTCCTGGTTAAAGCTGCAGGAGTAAGCTAATTGCCCTATTAATTCTACTACAGCTGCTGCACAAATCCATATCATGGCAAGAAGCACTCAAATAAAGAGAAAACACAGCCCATCATTACCTTAGGAAATGAAGGTCAGTCAGTCTGAAAAATCTCAAGAACACTGAATATGTCACCAGGGGCAGCCACCAAAAGCATCAAACACTGAGGTGCTGTAAATCGGTGGTTTCTGAGGTTGGTAACTCTATTAATTGCATCTTTTGCATCAGAGGTGGCCCTTGGTTTTCCTTTCCCTGGATGGTCCTCAACATAGCGTTCATCATAGGATTTGATGGTTTTGGTGACTGTACCTGGGGACATATTCAAAGATGTTGAGATTTACTTTTGCATTCACTTTTGCTTTTGTATGTGTTTAGATGTGCAGATTGCAACAAGCTGTTTACTGCATGTGTGAAATAGATCTGACTCATGTTGGACTTGGGCATGTTTTATTGAAGGACCAAGAAAGAAACTGATCATGTGCCTTTCACAATAGTGACCTTTGACCCACAGTAAGAAACTATCCAACTAAGAGTTTCAGAAAGCTGTAATTCCTGGAATTAAAATGTAGAGTCACCAAAAAAATGTTCTTGGCAATAAATGTTTAGAGATGCAAACCCTCTCAGGCGTGTATGATCACCTCAACTCGAGATTGTGGACTTCTTGGAATCTGCACAGTCCTCAAGCTGGCAATCTTTAGGAATCATGCACAGATCGGGAATATCTAATGTGGGTGCTGCACTTGCACACCAGTTGCACAGATTGTATCCTTCTTGTTCCCTATTTTTGACGGTGCTACTTGAACTTGGCAAACAAAATATGTGCTTCAAAGAGTCTATGCTGCATATGCCACCTGTTGAGGTATAGCTGCTTTTCTATCATAGCCCAAAACTCACTTCATGGCATTAAGGAATTGACTTTTTTTTCTATTAATTTCCTGCAGTGCTCGCAGGCAGTGAGTTCTTGAAAGCATGTATGATGACCATGGCCACCAAGGAATTTAATATAATATACCTTAAGCATTGTGAGACAAATATGTTTTGGGTCATTTCTGTGGAAGAATCGTGAAAAATGCTGCAACAAATACAGTATATTGTAACAAAGTTAGTGCAGAAGGGGGTTGTTCAGTGACCTCTAAACCACCCAAACAGGTACCACATCAAGTGAGTTTGTCATTTTATTTTTCATTAATTCTATATATCACACAAAGGACATCATTTGTCTTGAAGGTTCACAGGCTTTATTCACCTCGTACTGATCAGACTGCCTCTATAGACGCCTGGATGAAGATGTAAATAGGATTAAAATGTTGTACAAGGAAGTGCCAGTTTGTGCACACATATAAATGTTCCATAGTAGAGGACATGCATGGCTGACTACAAAAGCAGTAGAATCGTGAAGGTTAGCTGAGGTTCTAGCCCTTTAATTTTCATGAGCTGCTGTAGTTTGGGCCTCCAGGCTGTTTAATGGCATGGACCCATTAAGGAAAGGTAAATCTAATCACGGGTCTCTCCAGCCCACAGAACCATGTGTCACTGCTGGAAGGGGAAAGGGTGATGTTACAACATCATGATGCTGCTTCTGTGACCCCAGAACAGGACAAATGGCTAGAATGAGACTTTAACGTGGTGCTTAGACTACTTATCTACAAAAAGGGTTATGTTTCTGACTCCTAGGGAGGTCAAAGATGAGAAGTGCTGAGTCATAACAGTTTCTTCTCTGAATGTGTAGTAGCTGTAAGAAAATGCATCACAGCTGTATCTTTGTCATGTATGGCAATAAAAACTACCCTGAAATCAAGTGAGCAAATAGTTTTTAAATTCAAAAAGTTTAATCTTGATTCTTGACATAAAATTTTTCTTTTCGCCATTAACTTCAGGGCAGTGAGTTCTCAGAGCACTTGTAGTGGCTGACGGAAATCATTGTTGAATGACAACATATTTGACATAACACATACAGTAGATCTGTGAGTGCATCCGGACCTCAGTCAGACTTATCAGGCATAACATTTAGAAAAGAAAGAGAATGAGGCATAGTGTGTTGCCTGGAGAACTGATCATGTATGCTAGTGAAACATTAATAAATATGTTTTAAGTTAAAGCCCTTGCCAGATATAATAAACAGATCGTAAATTGTAAGAACAGATACCAGTGATTGTATTTCTCACCTCTCCCCATGTTCATTTTTAGAAGGGGCAAATGTACAATACTTATAAAAAAAAAAAGCTATTTGTTTTGAGCAGTTCAGCCACAAAGCTCAATTTAGAAACCTTCAATCAACATACTCTGCTGTGAGCACATTAAATTGCAAATTGCAAATTGTGTTAATGCGTGTTACTTTATTCATAAAGCTATATTGACTATGCTGAGATTATGAATGAGAAAAATCTATTTCTGGTGACAGTGTGAACTATAATTGGGTCACTTTAGACCACCAGCAATTCAATAGGTTGTGTCCGTGTCACAGCTGTAGTTAGAATCCACTGTGGCACCAGAGTGATGATGGCAGTCGACACAGACCGTTGAGCATCAGTCGCTCAGCCATTCGCCCACCCCAGAACACTTTATGCCACCGCTGTCAAATTATACATGTAGACAGCGGCACTGGAGAAGCACTCTGTGCGATTAGTCATTCCACTTGGCAGCTGTATTTTGACACATGCAAAAAAGAATCACGGTCATCGCCAGTCACAGATGCTCAGATACTCTGTTAAAAAGAGAGACAGGCCAATAAAGTGAAGCTAAAACCACACAATAAATTGACTTTGAGTGATTTTATACTTGACTGAATAAAACTGTTTTAAGCTAAGACCTGTCTTGTCTCCTGTCTAGTTTTTGGAATCGATCAGCTACACACAAGGAACAAATTAAAGTAAAAAGTAACATAAAGCTCCGGCATACAGCAGATACTTATCATCTTAAATATATGGAAGCATAAGGTTGCAGTACAAACAGAGATTTGACTTTTTAAGAGCAATGCTGCTACATCTTGGTCATATGACATGATCACTTGACTTGACTTTATCTATCACAAATGTTGTCTCTCCTGTTTTCTCAACATACACTCCTCTGAAATCAGCTTTTTAGCCAAAACAAACCACACACAAGGCAAAAAAAAAATCAACAGGTTACAGTAAGTCATGCTCCAACTACAAGGAGCTGATATGATATTGTTGTTATGAGACTGTTTACCCAACATTACTGCAATTAATAGGACTTATTTATTTTGTGTTTCCTCTTCTCTTCATCGGCTGGATGGGTCTAATGACCTCCACAAAGGTGAATAGCATTGTTTAGCAGAACGAGAGAAAGAAAAGAAATGTGGAGGATGATGAATAATAGCCCAGCTGGTCACATTAGCTGCAATTTGCCCGTCTGAAGTCCCACAATTACGAAGGGAAAAGCTAACACTCACAATGCCACAATGCTGCTGGTGCTGAATCAATACATAATTGTAATAATTATCATCCTGGTGTCATTTGTGGACATGTCTGACACTTCCAGAAAAGGAGATGGAATTGGATAAACATGGAGGGATGAATGGCACACTTCAAGTGCAACATTTCAAACAAAAGGTAACGTTTGATGGGAATCCATGATGAGCCAGTCGAGCTACTTTCAACAAAAATGAACCTCAAAAAAGTCTGTACAATCAGCATCAAAAAAAGGCTTGAGGGGAAGCTATGACCGTTGCTAGTGAGTGACACAGTAAGATAAAGTGCAGTCAGTCTAAATGAATGGATAAATATGAGATGTATTCTGTGATAATACATTAGAGTATAATAAAATCAAAAATTATGTCAGTATGTGGAGCAAAGACAGAGGTGGGACTGGTTAAGAGGTTAACAGTGATACTACTTATGGGGGTACATATTTTCAATTAAATTTAAAACACCCTGAAGACAAGAAAAAAGCAGTATCAAAAATGCCAAGTCAAGTCAATTTTATTCATAAGCACATTTAAAAACAACAGATGTTGAACCAAAGAGCTGTACAACCTTGAAATAAATAAATAAAATACAAGTGATTAAGAAGTGAAATCAAAAGGGGGAATCAGGAGCAAAAATGGAGTTGGAAACAGTGACTAATCAGAATCTTCTTTATTGCCAAGTATGCAGACAAATACAGTGGTACCTCGGACAACGAGTTTAATCCGTTCTGGCGTCACGCTCGGAATCCAAATTTCTTGTTATCAGAAGAGACTTTTTCCACAGGAATACATGTAAAACCAATTAATCCGTTCTGGACTCATGACAAACTCCCATATAAAGTATGTATTACACACCCATACGTGCACATTTATTCATTATTATTGTTATTTGAAAAGGAAGTTAAATTAATTATCTAAAACGGAATGCATGAAAGTAGTTCTAAAAATGATTTGAAATGTATTCTTACCTTGGCTTATGACTTGGCAGTGTGTACATGGACACTGCACACATCCATAACTGTAAACAACATCAACACCCGCTGGCGGCCCGACAGCGGGACACGCTCGCGGTGGCCCAGGACGTGACACGCTCGTGGTGGCCCAGGACGTGACACGCTCGCGGCGGCCCAGGACGTGACACGCTCGCGGCGGCCCAGGACGTGACACGCTCGGGGCGGCCCAGGATGTGACACGCTCATGGCAGCCCGACAGTGTGAAATGCTCGGGGAGGCCCGGGACGTGGCACGCTCGGGGCGGCCCGGGACATGACACACTCCCGCTCGTGGGCCGCTGTTGGCCCGGGAGCCCCGAGCGGGACGCGCCACGGGCCGATGGCTTCAATGATGGTACAGTATCACCAGCGATTTCCTTCTCTTTGATCCAAAACAGCAGTAGCCTCTCCATAACACAAGCTAACGGCTGTTAGCCACTAGCCTCTGTTAGCTTGGCTAACAGCTGTTAGCCGTTAGCCTGTGTTGGCTTGGCTAACAGCTGTAAGCTTTGCCGAGACCCGGAAGTGACTACTTGTTATCCGGTTAAAACCTCATTGTCAGAGGTAAATTTTTTGCAGTTTTTTTTTCCTCGGTATCCAAATTTCTCGTTGTCAGAAGAGGTCTTTGTCCGAGGTACCACTGTATAAAGAATTTATCTTGGCATTAAGGTGCACTACCATTGAACAAAGAATTAAAGGCATTTCAAAGTTATAAAAAAAACTACAAACACACTGCATTAGAAAGAAAGAGATAAGTATAAGGATCAATACATTTTACAATACACAAAACAATACTGTATACAATAAGTGTAGATGATAAGACTAAGTTTGCATGTACACATTATCCAGTTTTTTCTGAATCTGATGTTTACATGACCAATGAAAATCAATCCTCTACTACTATTACTGTTTACATGCAGCTGTTCACGCCACAATTTAAAAAATGCATTTTTAAAAAGTTTTTCACTGGTGTCAGATGCTCCACTATGTGAACTCAGCCTCTCAATTTCATTCCTTCAAACATTGTCCTGAAAAAGTCAAGTTTTAGATATTTGATCATATCTAAAACATTGCTGATAGACTGTTGTAATGTTCTAAAGTCGGAGCATTTTCCCTCTGAACGGAGCCGTTCACAGTGTCCATCTGTACCAGGGAGCATCTTTGTCTCTGCTGTAGCGACTGATGAGACGGTCTTTCCAAATAAGCTGAATACATGCCCAAATGATTTCAATAATACCTGCATATCCCACATATTTTAACAGGGAAAATACCCCATTCTGAGTGTCTGACCAGGATATATTGCTTACATGACACTGAATGCTGTCATATGAATAATAGGGCAAACATAGTCAGTTTGTGTACATACAAACATAGTCAGTGATGATCCAGACAAATTATAATACAAGAAAAGACACATCATAATAATTACATTTCAGGTAAGTTTTTCAATTCAGTTCATTCAGTGTTCAAAATTTTACAGTTGTCTCAAGGGAATAAAAATGCGTACGAAGTATAATCACATAGGAGCATAAATACAGGCCTGCAATTTTTTATTCCATTTCCTATTTTTTTTCTGGAAGTCTCCACACTACACCAGACTGCATCACTGCACTTTTACCCTTATGTGGCAAATGCTAAATTTGTCCGAGCCAGGCTTTCTTAGAGATAACAAGACAAGATGAAGAGGAAAGATCAGGAAAGCTTTTCCTCTGAGCAATTTCAAGCAACCAGTACCATGCCATGGTCCTAATGAACTGGTCTGATACAAGAAAGCAGATGTTTGGAGCAGACGACAAGGAGGACAATCAGTTTATCGTGACCCCCCACTTCAGCCTATATCTCTGCACTGCCCTTTTTCTGACATTAAATCTGGTTGAACACAAATAAACCTAGATATCTTGTGATTTGTAATACTATTGTGTTCTTATCCTGGAAATACTTCATAAAAATACTTAAATAATTTATAGTATGTGTCTAGCAGGACATGATAAATATATATGACAGCAAGTTGGTCAAGTTTTTGTTATACTTGTCTTTAAATGTTACCCATTTTGTACTGATATCTGATTACTTTTTAAGGGCCATCAAAGAACTGAAGCATAAAATTGTTAATTATTCTTGTAAAGGTTCTGTCTGTTGTTCAGTCTTTAATGTTTTACCACTTGATAAAGGTTAATTAAAAAGTGTAACAGTTCACTTCTACAGAAGTTACTCTGTTTCCAAGCAGAAAATAGGCTTCTCTGGAATATGGTAGCTGTCTTTTGCTTTATCTTTCTCTCTGTATATTCACTTTGTCATCCCTCAATTAAGGAATGAGAAACCAATGCCTGTGCCTGGGGCTACAGCAGTGCTCTTTAGTATTTTCAGCTTTCACGTTGGGAAAGAGTCACACTCGGAGCCATGTGCATCCTCTGCATCTTTGTGAGGTTGCTGCTGTGGCAGCACATGGCCAGGGGTCCACAGATAATCATTTTACCTCCTCTTTGCCTGCAGGCGCTGTACATCACTTTGCAATCATGTTCACTAGCAAAGTCCCTGGCCAAAAGCATTGCAAATTAACTTGATGTGTTTGTTGCTGAGGTAAGAAACAGAAAGAGTGTCACAAAAAGGAAGACGGTGTGTTGTTCTCTCTCCCGGTGGCGTTTCTGCTTTTATTTCTCACATTCAAATCTAATTTGTGAGCAGCTGTGGAGATTGGATTGAGCTGATAAAGTGACTTAATTTTCCACAGTTGACTTTTTCTGGTCTAACCTTTATGTAAAGCCCTGAGGTCAGAGCTTTTATTATCTGAAGATAACTACAGTGTTGTGAGGGAACTGGAACAAGAACTGGGTTCAGGAGTAAGACGAAGGCAAAAGCAAAGAAGTGGATTTTTAAAACAAAGAAGTGGTGGCCTATGTAGCTTAAAATCCAAATAGAAAAGAAGGCATAATACACCTGTCCTTCAGCCCTGTTTGTTACTTTAAATGCAACTTAGCTTCCGTTCACCACAGCCCTTTCCTGTCTGCGCCATAGATACCATCATGCAACATTATCCCAGGACATTAGGATGCTTTTAGATGTTCTGACGGTGCTAGAGGACTGACAGATGACAGTAACTGTATACACACAAGATTTACTTTATTGCTTCCTCCTCATAGAATGATTTACAGAAGGACCTGAAATTGCCAGAAATGTTTAACAGGAGGATAGCGAGGATGGTCTCTAAACACCCGCTGTATTTGCTTCTAATCTTAATATTGATGTTTTATTGTAAATAGAATCCATATTAATGTACTTTATGAAATGTTGCTTCTGAGTTCTACTCTGCTTTCTTGGCCACTAAGAGAAAAGAAGACGATAACTTCACCCATAGCAGATGTAAAATATAAATACAGATTTAACACTGAAAAGACAAGAAAAAATATGATATTTTAATTTAGGTTCATTTATATGAATAGAATTACACACTTACTCCCTGTTTTGTTTGCCTTGTGCATTTGACCAAACAAAGTTTGCATAATAATGTATAGACTACTGTTTGCTGTATGAATTTTAAATGAACTTTAAACATAAATTGGTGTATAAGCTTTATATATAAAGCATTTGCGTGGTCGGGTGTGATAGATTCTGCGCGGTGATTGATTAGATCAGGACTTAACCTGTTTGACGTCAGAAACCGCAAACAAATGACCCCATAAAAAGAGAAATCGCTCTGAAAAAAGAGAAAAGCGCAAAGCGCAACCTAAGAGACCAGTGGGCTCCAACTACCCTGTCATTTTAGTAACACTTTAACGGGCAAATAAAGACAACACAGCGGACTTCAGCGCGCAAAATGCCCCTTTCGAGCAGCTCCACGTCCTCTACCAAGAGCATCCGCAGAGCAGCGTCGGAGCTGGAGAGATCTGATTCCATAACGGTAAGAAACAGAATCATAACATGATAAAAAGACCCCAGTGTGGATTCAGAATGGTTTGAATAATGCTGCATATTTCTATGATAGCCAAAGAACTTGTTTTACGCATAGAGTTTGGTGAGGTGACCATTACGCATCAGCTGCGCCTTTGAGCTCTAGACCCTACTCACACAAAGAAATGTTAAGTAGCACTATTACAGCTAACATTACAAAATATGCAAATAAACTTCCATCTAAATTTTTTTACTTTGCCTTAAATTGCCCTCGGACACATCGTGTTTCTAATGCGTCTCGGATGAGTAAAGCTCTTTCATCCCTTACCGCACTGTGTCCACTCTCACGGCTGATGAAGTCGAACTCATTTTTGTTCTGTTTTTGGAACAGTCTCCACGGTTCCTCGGTAGACGACAAAGTTTAATCGAGGACGCGCGGAAGGAGAGAGAAGCCGCCGCTGCCGCCGCATCTGTCGCAGAGGCCACCGAACAGATCGTATTTGAGGAGGACGACGGAAAAGCTCTGCTCAATATTTTCTTTACCTTAAGAAGCACCAAGGCGCCTGCACTGTCACGGACTCTAAAAGTTTTTGAGGTATTTAAAAAAGCTGCACAGACAAATTTTCAGAAACAACAAAATAAGCTTTTGTTTAGTCTGAATGACTTCTTTGAGAGTGAAATTGATTTGAATGAATCCAATTAAGCCAGGTCCACATCTGTGAAAAAAGAACAGATTTACTAATTAAATTCAGTCTAAATGCAGGATAGTGTGCCCCTGTCATCAAAACGTCAAGTATTACACATATTATTAGTGCTGTTTAGAAATAGACCAGAAAGCAAATCGGTGCCTGGAGATATTTTCCTGATATTGCCAGTGTAGCTTTTGTATTTCATTGGCAACTCGTTTTTACACCTGCTAGGGCACAGGTTTCATTTAAATATGTGTACAGTTTGAGTCAGTCACCTCTGTCTCCTCCTGATAATCTGACAGCCAACCACTTCATTTTATGTTTTCTGTTGAATTGTTTGTGCATCCGATTGTTGCTTTTCTGGAAAGTTTGTGAAGGAAAGCAAAAAAAGCAAAATTATTAATAAATAAATAAAATTGTAAAATTGGCAGCAAATACTCATAAACTAACATAATGTCTACATTTTTGTGTTAATAAATCCATTTATCATAGTATTTTGTGTCTGGTAAATGATTGAATGAAGTTATTGATCTATTATTTAGAAATTTCAATGCAATTGTCTCCAAGTTGAAAATTAAAAAAAAAAAAAAAATAGAATGGCATTCAGTAGTGTAGCCCTCCACCAAGGCCCATAGTGCACTCACTCAACAGATCTGGATCAGCACCAAAATCAAATACAAAACTGTTTGTTTACTCCACATTATCTCAGCTTTGGTGGTACAGTCAACTCTGTGGCCCTATTTGTTACTGCACAACAGATGAAAAAACCCTGGATTTACTTGGATCTGGACCAAACTGCAGATATTCATAGAAACACTTCTTCCAAATATTGCTGATAGTTATTTTTATTATCAAGGTTCATAAATTGTTTGCTAAGAAGATATCATAAATGTTTAAAAAATGCCTGGTCTGGAAATGTTCAGGTTCTTCCTTGGCCCGAGCTCTACCTTTCCAGCCAATTTCAGTGAAATCAGGTCAGTACTTTTTGCATAATCCTACAAACAAACAAATGCTGGTGAAAACATAACCTGTGGATGTATTAAAATCAAGCAATTGCTAAGATAATATAGATATTCACATATTGCTAATCTTCAACGATAGTGAAGAAAATAATGAAAAAAGCAAAGAAAAACTCCCCCAAAATGAATAGAATCATCAAGAAGGTTAACAATAAATTGGGATTTGCATTCGCTCAGGTAGGCAGAGGAATCAGAGCTAATCTGAGCCATTTTTTTCCGATCATTCACTTCATTCTGTCCCATCCTAATTAATGCACTTTAAAACCATGGCCACATTCATTAATTAATTCCTACCTGTGCTGCACAACACCCACTGACATACTCCTCACCCACACCTCCCAGCCTCCTTCTGAATGAAGCTGAATAAATGACAACATAAGCGTCAATATTACACCAACATGCTCTGCTTAACCACTTACATTTGTGATGTCAGACTCTGCTAGGGGTGGGTCATGATGTCAGAGATTGCATATGTCATGCTTGCGTTCCAAAGAGTCACTCGAGCAGAGTCACCAGCAAATAAAAATCCATGTCATTCCTTAAAAACGGTTTATTCTGACATAACTGTTCTGTCCAAAATCACCCAAAATTACCAATGAACTAAAGTGTTATTGTGTGTGTAAAGCAAGTTTTTTAGAGACACCAACAAATAGCATATGAGCAGAAAACCATGAATTTGAATGGATGGGGGATAAAAGCAGATACAAATCCCTCGGCCTCCCCTGAACTCTACATCTTCTGCTTCCTTTCAGACGTTTGAGGCTAAGATTCACCACCTGGAGACGAGACCCTGTCGGAAAACTAAAGACAATCTGGAGGGCCTGGAGTATTTTGTCCGCTGTGAGGTTCATCTGACAGATGTCAACACTCTCATTAGCTCTATCAAGAGGAACTCAGAGGACGTCAAAACTACCAAAGAAGTGAAATGTAAGGTCATTCGAACTCACCACAATGATTTATAAATATTGGAATAATCACCATGCAGTGAATTCAATCTTGTGTGTCTTTGCCAGTTCACTGGTTCCCAAAGAAAATTGCAGATCTGGACAAATGTCATCACCTGGTTACAAAGTTTGATCCAGATTTAGATCAAGACCATCCTGTAAGTAAAGGTTTAACCAGAGTGCACAGTGCTGCAAAGGCAAAGTGGAGACACGATACAAACAGTGAAACAGGAAAAGGACTTCATGATTATTTTTGTAATTTACCATTCACTTCTTAATGTTCTTCACTTCTGATTTTACACAGTATTTCTAATTTTGTTCACTTTGGTGTTTATTTTGCTTCTAATTATTTTCATTTTCTTGATTGTTTTGGTCACTTTCCTTCATTCAGCTTTTTAATTTTGTTAATTTTCTTGACTGTTTGCTTCTAATTTTGATCATTTTCTTGATCATTTTCTTTACATTGCCTCCTATTTTGTTAGTTTTTCATTTTCTTGATTATTTTATACATGAATGTTTTAACACACATTATGTTACTAATTCTGTTCATTTTCTTTTCTCGAGTTTTGTTCATTTTCCTTCTAGTGTTGTTCAGTTTTGTTCATTTTTCTACTCACTTTGTTAATTTTCATGTGTTTTGTTCCATTTTCTACTGATTTTGTTCATTTTCACTCCTATTCTTTTTCATGTTTTGCATTTTGCTTCTGATTTTGTTCATATTGCATTTTTATTTTGTTCATTTCCTTGACTGGTTTATGTTGCTTTAGACTTTCCTTTTTGTGTCTAATTATGGCCACTTTCTTGATCATTTTGTCATTTTTTTCAGTATTTTGTTATTTTGTTGATTGTGTTCATTTTGTTTCTGATTTTATTAATTTTGCTTCGTATTTTGTCTCGTTTGCTCAGTTTGCTTCTAGTTTTGTTCATTTTCACAATTGTTTTGTTCAATTTGCTGTTGTTTTTGTTGATTTGTGCTCATAATTTTTATTATTTTATACATTTTGCTTGTGACTGTGTTCAATTTGGTTCTAATTTTGTTAATTTTCTTAATTATTGTGTTCATTTTTCACCATTTGGCTTAATTTTGTTTCTGATTTTGTTCATTTTTCTTCAGTTTGCTTTTTATTTTGATTCTTTTCTTGATCATCTTGTTCATGTTGCTTCTTATTTTGTTAGGTGTCTCTAATGTTGTTAATTTTCCCTTCTTTAGTTTTGTTTCTTTTTCTGTTACGTTTCATGATTGATTTGCTCAATTTGATAATCATTTTGTTAATTTTTACCCATGTTCTTTGTTATCATTATCATTGTTTTTACACTTCGCTTGTGATTCTGCTCATTTTGTTTTGAATTTCCTGGATTATTTTGCTTGCTGTACTTTAATTTGCTTCTAATTTTGCACCTTTTTCTGATTATTTTCTTGATTTTTAGTTTCTGAAATGCATCATGATTGAGTCTAAATGCTTTGTCCTCAATGCATAAAATGTCACAGTCTGAACTCAGTTTGTCCAGATGTGAAGTTACTATACTTTGCCTTTGTAGGACAGAACAATGAGGAACAATTCATGTGATTTGTCTGTTGCGCTTTTAGACCAATATTTCATGTCAGAAAAATGTAATCAGTGCTTTATGTATTTGATTTTAACAGGGCTACACAGATCCTGCCTACAGGGAAAGAAGGAAAATGATCGGAGACATCGCCTATAGATACAGACAGTGAGATATGCTGAACACTGCACAGACGTCCATACGAGCATGAAAATGGATTTTAAAACTAATGCTTTACTGTCTGTTTTTCTGCTCAGTGGTGAATCCATTCCCAGAGTGGAGTACACAGAAGAGGAGATAGGCACATGGTAAGAGATGCATGTTACTGAAAGCTGTAACTACAGGTGGGTAGTACTCAATTAGTTTTACTTCATTACATGAGTAGTTTTTTATGTATTTCTAAGAGTAGTTGTTCTTCAGATGTTTATTTACTCATTGAAAAAAATCTCCAAATTAGCAAATGGGCAAGGAAATTAATGAAATGAAGCAAAACATAATCAAAAATAAGTAGAACAAAAAGTAAATAATCAAGTGACAGAAGAAAAAAGCAATCAAATAAGCAAAAATTAATAACAAATACTGTATCAAATGAATAAACCAAAATAGTCAAAAAAGAGCAATAGATGGGAAAAATGAATGAAAAATGAAAAAATATACAACAAAGGACATAAAGAATTATATATGTCATCGAATTTCTACAGTGACATTTAAAAACATGAACAAAAGTGAACAAAAGTGACCCAAAACAGTAAAAAAATCAAGTAAATTAACAAAATTACAAACTAACCAACAAAATGAATAAAAATGAGCAAAACTATCAAACTACAAAAATATAAAAAACTACAACTATCAAACTACAAAAATACATACAATACAAAACAATTAACCAAAACTTAACAAAAGAAGCAACAAAATGAGCAAAAATGAACAAAACAAATCAATTTACAAGAATAAACAAAAAATTAAAAGAGCAACAAAATGAGCACAATGAACAAAAAAATTAAGAAAAAAATCAAAACGAAAAACTACAAATGAGCAACAAAAAAAAAAAACCCAAAAGAATGAAAGATATTATCAAAAGTGAGCAAAATACAGTGGTGCCTCAGATACCGACGATAATACGTTCCGGCGTCACGGCCTTTATCCGAAACAGATGTTATCCGATGTGACTTTTTCCATAAAAATACATGTAAAACCAATTAATCCGTTCTGGACCCACGACAAACTCCCA
>JAQQAE010010237.1:0-14197 GCA_029823295.1 Pseudamia nigra
AGTTTGAAGACACCTGTGATGTTAATTAGAGGACACACCTTGGTTGAACATGTCCTTATGGTCAAATTATTTTCAGTGTTTTCTAGAGGTACCATCATTTTTGTCAAGGCCTGTTTTGTGAGTTTGTTTTTTAAAATAATTCTGTTGAAATACAATTCAAAAGCAGCATCTGATTTTCATTGGTTAATTTTCATAAAAATTTTTATTTATTATTACTTTTATCAGATTCAAGTTATTTCTGTGACCGATGTGGGTTTTTCTGTCATTTACAGAGGGTACCGACAATTTTATTGTCTGTAGTTCATTTTTCATATTATTGTGCTCATTTTTTCATGTTAACTATTTGGTTGATTTTGTCATTTTCTCAATTTTTTGGAATTTTGTTGAGTTTCTTGATTGTTTTTGTTAATTTTCCTGATTTGTCTGTTTATTTTTTGGTTATTTTTACTATTTTGCTTCTTATTTTATTAATTTATTGACTGTTTTGCACACATTTCTTCTTATTTGGCTCACATTTAGATCATCTGTGTTATTTTGTTAATGTTGTGTCCAGTTTTGTTAATTTACTTGATTTGTTTAATTTTTTGTACTGCTTTTATTTCCTTAATTTTCAGGTCATTTTGATTTGTTTTGTTTCCTTTTTATTTATTTTATTGATGTTTTTCATTCATTTTTTTCAAATTTTGTTTAATTTTGTGATGTTTTGGAGATTTTACTTCTTATTTTGTTCATGTTTGTTTGTGTGGTATCTTATTTTATTTATTTTTCTTAATTTTCTGGATTATTTTGTTAACCTTCTGTTCACTTGTCATGTTTTTATTGTTCTTTTTTTAATTCATTGCTTAATTTTGTTTCTGATTTGGTTCTTGATTTTTTTACTCATTTTTATTTGTTTTCTCTATGTTTTGGTTTTATTCATTTTTGTGACTATCTGGTTGTTTTCTTGATTATTTTCTTCATTCTAGTTCAAACACTGTTGACTTACTGTGCTTTGCTTTTTGCCTGAATATTTGAAATACAATACTGCAAATTGAACACCTCCTTTTCTCTGCAGCGGAATATGATTGAGTCAAAACACTTTGTCATAAAATAAATAAAATGTCACCAGATCCAGTTCTTGGGTTAACTTTGATTTTTTCCTTTGCAGGGATAAATTCCTGACGAATTTAACTCTGGATCAGAAAACCTGTGACTGTATGAGACTCCATGAACGCGACACTGGTCCTCACACTGTCATCTCACTTTTTAGGAAGTGTGTGACAAACATTTCCTGACACACCGTTATTGTTTTCTCACACATTTCTCAGCCACAATAGTACCAGGATACACATAAATAAACATTTAGTTCCTCCACAGTGTCAGTATTAAGTGTTACTTCCCTTTGCAAATAAAATATTTTGAACCGGTTGAGACAGAAAATATGTGACCTGGTGACTTTAAACCAACTTTCATTCAGCACATGTCAGTGTTGTTTGGTTCTGATGTGGGGCCTTTATGTGTGTAGTTTGCATGTACGCTGGCTTCCTCCCACAACCAAAAACATGCACTAGGGATTAGGTTAACTGGTAACTCTAAATTGCTCATAGGTTAGAACGAGAGTATGAATGTTTGTCTGTCTACATGTCAGCCTGCAACAAACTGGCGACTCATCCAGGGTGTACCCCGCCTACGCCCTAAATCAGCTGGGATAGGCTCCAGCGCTCTCCTCGACTCTTGCAAACATTAAGGGGTAGAAAATGAATGATTTACAGTGCTAAACATTTTTCTTTAGTCTTTATAATAACAACTCACATTTTGTTCAGCAGGTTTATTCTGAAAGCCACACAACATTAAATCACCATCAGAACAACATTTTAAAATGTACACAAATGTACGTAGAGGTCTTTTTTGGGTCTTTTTGCATCTTTTATCTTTCACATCATTTTAATGTTTTCTGTCTTTTACATTGTTTTGGTTGTTTTGTGTCTTTTACTTAACTTTCATTGTTTCATCTTTCAGATTTTGTCTTTTACATCCTGTTACATGATTTTCTGCATTGTTTACATCTTTCTGCCTGTTTCATGTGTTTTTGCAACTTTCCATTTTTAATCTTGCATTGTATGTGTTTCTATTTTTTCCTTGTTTTTTTTTTTTTACCTTTTTGCATACCTAGTAACTTAAAATTAAAATAACAAACCATCTGGCTTCTTCATCTTTCACTTAGGACCAAAAAAAATCAACACTTAAACTAAATTGATTTGACATTTATGGTGAGAATTATCTCTATCTGCTGATGTGAAGGTGTTTATGGTGACATTTTTGGCTGCATTACCCAGCTTTAGATATGATTGTTTTGTTCAGTTGCACAAATTGTAGCTTATAGGGGAATATGCCAGATAGAATAACGATGCTAAAGGTTAAGAACCATTTAGTTTTCTGTGTGATTAGTTTTCCTAATCCTCTGATCAGCCCTTACAGTTTGAAGAGTGTGATACTGACTATTACTCCCTGCATGCCAGGCACATCCTCCTGAGAGAACAGATGCTGCTGGAGCCATTCAAAGTCCTCATAAGTCCGATCCACAAGGTACTCCCCAGTCCCAGACAGCTGCCACACAAAAGATAAAAGGTGAAGTGTCTCCCTTTGCTGCAACATAACTCAAACACATCAATGTGCATTAGCTGTAAACCTGAGCCAGCAATACTCACAGAAGAGAAGCCAAATAAATTATTCACTAGCTCACCTTTTCAGACACTATCAAAAAGGTAAGGGCGTCCCCGTCTTTCAACACCTCTGAGACCTTGAGGGTACTACAGTGGACACTCAAAGTTGTCCCTTCTTTTACTTCCTCCTGTCATTAAAAACAGGGCTTTCAACATTTTCTATTGCATACATTTTACAGAAACCACACAGGAAGAAAAAGCTTGTCTCAGTCCATGGTGTTGGATCCTTGCATGGTGCACAGGACTGTCACATGATCCACACAATCAGCGAGAGCATTACTGGCTCACTTACCATCATTTTCAGGCATGAAACTTCAATTCAGTCCGTCGTGATCGCTTTTGCAGAATGCTTAAGTCCTCTTCAATCTCAGTCAAAGTGCATAAAACGGTACAATCTTTTGTCTTAGGCTGGCTTTAGAGTGTTCACTCCAACTGCTGAGGAGGCACAGGATATCCTCTGGGTCAAAGTGCACACTGGTCCTGAGAGAAACAGAGTCAAACAATGCCAAATCTAAAATGCTGGCGCAGGGAAAAAAGATGAATAAATGGTGTGTTAGTCAGTAACTGTGGACCGTCGACACACCCACACAGGAAAAGTGGTGTAACCGTCCAATCAGCTGTCAACTTAACGACCTCACAAGCCTGTAAACAGCCATCATCCTGCAACAAGGTCCATAAAAGAGACAGAAAGCACCTTCAGCACCAAGGGTTAATGGAAACAACTTTACACTCAGTGACACATGAACGAGAAGACTTTATTTAAATAAAGACAATAAGACAGTAACAGTAAGCTTGGATATAGGACACAGACATAGCGGTTCAAAAACACCCCCACACCAAAACAAGACCTTTTACACTAGAAATAATAGTCTTCATTTTCATCCTCATCTCCAAAATAAAAAGTGAACTCAGGCCCGTGAAACATATAATGATGATTTGTGCTGCTTCCATCCTCTTCATCATGAGGAAAATGCCGCATGAAGTGTGGCTGCTCAAAAAAATGACCATCCTCGAAGCTGTGGAAAAAATCTGCAAAACTGAAGTGGAAGCTGGTCTCAGGTTTCTCCTCAGGGTTGGAGGGGGATGCATTTTTTAAGAAACCTTCATGGCCCAAACGGTCATACAGCTTTCTGCTGTCTTTGTTGGAGAGGACTTTGTAAGCTAGAGGAGGAGAGAGACTGAATATTAGGGAAGGGATGCACCAGTACACATACTTAAAACGATCCAGGTAAAAAATCTAAATATACAAACATGCAGAAATTCGATCATAGCACCTCATACTAGGACTCAGTTATGTGTGTGACCCTCGCATGCCTGTATGTACTCCTATCAGTGACTTGACATGCTCCTACCAGACCTGGATCAGGTCATCAGTGAACTCCTGGACAGTCTGGTGTTGTCTGATGAGTTGATACATAAAGTCCCACAGGTGTTCTACTGGATGTAGGACCTCACTGATGGAGCTGACACTGTAGGGCCCATGCACACTGGGCCCTCATGCCAGTGTTCCTCCTGTTCCTTCTCACACAAAGAAGCAGACACCTGTCCTGCTGCTGGGTTGATGTCCTTTTATGACCCTGTCCAGCTCTTTATGTATAAAGGCCTGTTTCCTAGTATCCCTTAAATGCTCTTGAGGCTGCGCTTGGAGACAGGGAAATCCTTGCGACTGCATGCATGGGTGTGCCATTCTACAGGAGCAGGACTACCTGTACAACCTGACTGGGCTGTAGGTCTCACATCATGCTAGCAGTGACAAAGACCATGCACACACATAGCTGGGTGTCTGGAAAACTGATATTTTCTCATGAATTTTTGCCTTTCATCTACACAAAAACTCTGTGTAGATGAACCGAAAATAATTATTTCTAAAAACAAAAAATGCATCAATTTCATGTGTGCAACCTTTGTTCATCATTATGGATGCTGTCAAGGTGGCGCTCGTGTTTATGTGCATACAAACAATTTTTGCTTGTTTGTATTTCCAAACACAGCTGCTTCTTTACGTTGAGCAGCAGAGAAGAGCGCTCTGTGGTCACCTGTTTTACATCAACTCTCCCTGCGATAACAACTTTGAGGGTTAGTATAGATGAAAACAATCTGGTCTGTATGATGTTCTAATTGAAAATGGAGGTGGGGATATCTGTTTCTATAAATTCCTGGCTATGTGTGTACATGCGTCCTATGGCGCAATGAGGACTGATGATAACGTGTGTTAATGGCCACAGATGCTGGCAAAACACAAAAACGAGTGAAGAATCAGCTTAACAGAATACAAACGGTGGTATTGTCTGTGACCACCATATGGACAACCATTCATTTTTATGTAGGTTTCTTTGATTTGGACACTCTAATACATCTGTTGTCAATTTTATTTGCACCAAAACTACTGGTACTTCCTAAGTGGACTGACGGATATCCCCTGAATTTCAACTGCCTAGGTGTTACTGTATACTACAATGATGAGGTGCTCCCTTAATTTTTTAAAGCAGTGTACATATTTTACCTTCAGTAATGTCTCTGAACTTCTTCTCTGCATCGACGCTCTTGTCCTTATCGGGGTGGCACTTTACAGCCAGGGAACGGAAAGCCTTTTTTATCTGTCTGTCTGTTGCAGTTGGCTCCACATTCAGGGTATCATAGTAATTTCTGCTCGTCTGTGATGCAGCAGGCAGAGCCGTAGATAAGCAGAGCGCCAGGACCACACAGGCTTGTATCTGGCGAGAAACACTTTGCAGAGCCATCATCCTCATGCCGCCTGCACACAGAAGACAAAACTCAGAGCGATGTGTCTTCTGCTCATCTATCTCATGTCATTTTCATATGCACATAAATGTGTGCAGTTTACACGTCAGCAGTACTCAGCAGCAAGGCGGAAACCACAACTGTTTACCTACTCAGGTGTCAAGATCAGTGTCATCAGATGGAAAATGTTAAAATATCATACAAGAGGGTTACAAGTGCTGTATTGTCATTATCATGTACAGTTACCATAAAAGGTAAATGTTTTGTTTCAAGGTCAAAATAAGTCAGTGAGTAAATGCATGAATAAATACGTATATAGCGGAAAAAAGTGGTTAACAATAAGATGTATAAAACTGAACACTCAACTTATTTTGATCATTTTGATTTAGTGTAAATCAGCAAAATAAACTAAAATAATAAATTAAAAATTTACAAAACTAGAAAATGAATAAAATAATAAAGAAAATTAACAAAATAATTCACATCGTGGAGAAGAAAAAACACATTAAGACACTTAACAAAAAGCAAACAAGGTAACAGACAAATTTGACAAGAATGGACAAAACACTAATGCAATGATAAAGAAAGAAAATGTTGTTTTTACAATTATCAGTCACAAAATGAACATAACAGTTTAAAATAAGTTTAAATGACCACTTAATGTCACAATGTGATCAAATTATTGTGACATTATTGAGCGTGCAATATGTAGAGAAAAGAATGTTGTACAAATACTTTAATTATTGCATGTCTTGTACTGGGGGTTTACTTACTCCTCTGTCAACTCCTCAGTGGTGCCAGTTGGAAAATGATAAAAGATTCATAATCAAGATAAATATGATCATTTTTCCAAGTTTTTTTTTTGGGTTGTTCAAAATCAATTTTTTTAAATATCTGAATATATTGATAAAACATGTGCCCTTGGTAACAAACTCAAAAATCAACTTTTTATGGTTTTACTATTTAAAGAAGATAATAAGATGTACACAAACTAATTTCCTTTATTCTGATTTAACATAGATCAGCAAAATGAATAGAAATTAACAAAACAATAAAAAATAAATAACCAAGAAAAAGAAAAATGAACACATTTTCACATAATGAAGACTCAAATGAACCAAAAAAAAAAATCAAGACAATGAATAACAATGAACAAGATACTATAATCTAAAAATTAACCAAACAATAAGCGCAATAATAATAATAATAATAATAATAATAACAATATTATCAAGAAAATGAACAAAATAATACAGTATTAACATCAAATGAACAATCCTGAGTTTGGAATGTTGATGCTAAATGTTGAAAGTGACAAACATTTGATTACTGATCGTAAATCGTGTAGAGGACAAAGTTATTGAACAGATATTTAAATTACTGTACTTCTGGAAACACTGGTTCACTTACTCTTGTGTTTTGGGTTTGACTTGACGTCTCTTGTAGTGGAGGAAAATGTAAACCTGTTCCTTAGCTTTTATTTCTAACTAACCTCAACATGATGACACAGACCACCGACAAATCCACCTACCTGCCCGACAACACCTGGTGGAAAACACAGCCGCGCTGGGTGGCCTTCACCGTTTTGACCACTAGGGGGAAGTAAACCACCTCCAGTCAAAGGAAGTGATCTGTCTTCTTTGCTGCTTTTAGAAGATGCACCAAGAAAAGTGGTAAACAAGCAACAGTACCGGGGCCTTGAGGAACTGGGGAAAATAACACAAGTTTTATTTCTGTCACCAGCAGAAATATCCGTCCAGATATAGTCTGGCCTGGAATCGCACCGCTGTGCTTTGGTTCCTGCAGTTCTTTAATATCTGGTAAGACAACGTTAGCATCTAGCATTTAGCCAGATGACGTGCGCTTGCTAATGTTAGCACGACGGCAGCACCATTTTAGGCTCACCAACTTAGGAGAACGATACCAAGGAGCACTGCTAATGACACGATGGGTAGTTAGTGTTTATATTGTAATATTGCATGACATGAAACCGGTGTTATGTTGTGCTTTAAATCGAGCGCCTGTGCTCATCAGTGAGTGCCACTCCACTGCCACCTAAGCAGTTATTGTCACGTGCTAATATTTCACCTTACTCTTAATATCACCCACACTTTCATCCCATGCATTTTAACCTTTAGTTTTATTTTGTAATGTATGCTTTTATCTTGTAAATCTGCGATTTCTCTTAGTCAATCTAAATATTTACTTTGTTTATCTTTATGTGTGAATGTTTGTCAGGTCACATCAGCCCCACCCCCCATCAGACACCACCCCCCCTCAGACACATGAGTGCTGTTTTCTCCTTATGCTGGGCCGAGCGCCATGCCTGACCGGGACGGTTCCTACCTGTCAGGTGGTGGTGGGAGTGGAGGTGACGAAGGAGGACCGGGATCTGGTTTGGCTGGGAGTTCTGCAGAGGGCAGAGGGGGTTCAGGTGGAGGCGTTGGTGGCAGCATCACTGGCTCTGGGGGAATGGGGGGTGGAGGGGCTCTTGGAAACGGGAACAGCTGTGGGAATGGTGGAAGTGGGGGGCAAGGTGCAGGACTGGGACTGGATGGTGTCTGCAGGGACTTCATACGCAATGTGTGCAAGAGAGGGAAGCGATGCCGGTTTAGACACCCAGACTTTAATGAGGTGCCAGACCTGGGAGTGCAGAAGAATGAGTTTATCTTCTGTCACGACCATCAGAATAAAGAGTGTATGCGCTCCAACTGCCGCTTTGTCCATGGATCTAAAGAGGATGAGGACTATTACAAGAAAACAGGAGAGCTACCCCTCAGGCTAAGAGGCAAAGTTGCAGCTCGACTTGGTCTGTCCCCCATGGACCTGCCCCACAGCCGAGGAGAGGTCCCAATCTGCAGAGACTTTCTGAAAGGCGAATGCCAGAGAGGCAATAAATGTAAATTTCGTCATGTCCAAAAAGATTATGAATATGAGCCGAGCAGAGTAGGAGTAGGTGTTATAGGCTCTGGAGCCAGTGGAATGGTGAATGGTGGGGGAGGCATAGGTGGAGGTGGAGGAGGTGCCTGTGGAGGAATGCCAGGACTTGTGGGAGGGGGGAGTGGAAACAATATGGTGGGAGTGGGCTGTCCTAGCCTTGGTACCTGCCGAGACCCTGGTATATCAGGAATTGGAGGAGTAGGTGGAGGAGGTATGAGTGGTTGTTTGTCCATAGGTTCTTCAGGGCAGCGGCGTTATGACAGGAGTTCTTGCTCGGTGTATGACTCTCTACTCGAAAGTGGGATCTTGGATCCTGGGTCCCTAGAAGCCTCTATGGACCACACCACTCTGCAGTTGAAGCGCCGGCGATTGGATGGTCTGCGCCTGACAGATGGCAGTCCAAGTGCACATTTCGAGCTGGGAGTCCAGGCCACCTTACCTCCACGCCCTCTGGAGTACCGGTTCCTAGAGGAGGAGAATTCCCTGTTGAGGAAGAGAGTGGAGGAGTTGAAGAAGCAGGTTAGATGGAGTAAAACATTTTTTAAGTCTCTGTATAAAGTTATTCATGACACTGAAGTAGCAGCAATCCATATTTCATTCAGAATTTTAATGTTCTTTTCCATTGTCTTCAAAGCTAATACTAGATACAGGTGCTCAAAACAAATGACATAAACAACTCTAAAATTCTGCCATAAAGTACTACCCTAAAATGCTACTTTAGATACTTACTATTATGTCTGGCCTTTTGTACTGGATTGAGGAATATGGTTGTTTCACATGATAGTCACTACTGCTGGGATCATACCAAGCTCTTATTTAAATTTTAGCACAAATGTTTAGAATAAGTTTAAGTGTTATGAAATTAAAATTGCTGTTCCTCCTATATTTTATATTGTAATTTTAAGTTCAATTCACATAAGTATAAAATCAGGAGCAGCAACAAACAATTTGTAACTCGAAACACATTCATGTTATGTTTAAACAAGCCATATGTTTATTATGGAGCTATCTGTGCTTTTAGGATGAAACCTTTAGTTATTTAGTTACTGACAGAAGTTTTAGTTGTGTACTTGGAGAGCTGAGTGAAACCTGCATGAAAGATAAATAAGAGGTAAAGCTGAAATCCAGGCATCATCGTAGAAATGTTTTCATTTTACTCGAGGCAAATTATCAGATAAAGATTGTTTTTGTGCAGCTTTGACCCTGAATATACACACATGCAGACCTACAACACATGCTATTCAAAGTATTAGGCTGATCTTCTTGCCATTGTCTTCTTGTGTAAGTCACTTGAGCCCTATTTTATCCTCGTGATACATGATTGAAATTTTTCCAAATTGCATGGAGCAACAAGATTGAAACCAAGTGAAAATTGGGGTGCTGCTTTTTGAAGGCCAGAGTTCCCAGGTGATAGGTGAACAAAGTGTGCTGAATGATGTGATTTCTGTTGGGAGATTTGCAAAACAGATTTAAAATAATGTTTAAGAACAACATAATTGTGCTTAGTTTAGCACTCTGGATCTGTTTTGTTGACCAAGTCTCAAATTTTCATAATTATGTTCATCTTTTTTATCTGTGTAGAAATGGAAAAACTGAAAGACATGGTGGAAATGGTTAAAAAAGTAATTAAAAACTCAAGGCAAGAAAGTAAGACAATGTATTTGACTCAAAAACATTTAATGTAAAATTTCCAGAACCAAATTTTTAGTCACAAGTCAGTATTTGCTTCTGCAGTCACATTTTCCTAATCCACATTTCATGTGCTTGTCAGGTTTCAAATCTCATTGCCACAAATGAGGTTCTTCTGGAACAGAACGCCCAGTTCAGAAGCCAGGCCAAGGTGATGACGCTGTCTTCCACTCCAGCCCCCACTGAGCAAACTCTGGCGCCCCCTGTGGGTGCAGTAAGTTCCTACAATCACAGCATCGCCCAGACTCACACCACCCTGAGCAGTGCTGGACTGCAGCCTCGACCTGTCACCCAGCAGGACCTGGTAGCTCCCACTGTTGCCCCAGCAGCACCCCCTACGAATGCTGCCCCTCCTACAGCCCCTCCGCCACACCTCAACCCTGAGATCACCCCCCTCTCTGCTGCCCTTGCACAGACCATTGCCCAGGGAATGGCCCCACCAGTTTCGATGGCCCCCGTGGCTGTTTCTGTGGCACCGGTTGCCGTCTCCATGACTCAGCCTCTGCCTGGTATCACCATGAGTCATGCCACCACCCCTATGGTGTCGTACCCCATTGCTAGCCAAAGCATGAGGATCACTACTCTGCCTCACTGAGACTGGAATGCTGACAAGACAATAGCCCCCTAGAAGGGGATTTTATCATAGTGTCCTTTTATTTGTACGAGGCTTTACTGATGACACAGCAGTGAGACACTTGCACGTCTCCACCAGAGGGCAGGAGGAAGACCTGTTTTAGTCTCTTTCACCCTCTGCTTTGTGGCAACAGTTTCTTTTCTACAGAATGTGTGTCCTCTGAACTTTTTATGGCAAATGGACCTCTTCAGCACAAAATGTGACAACAGGCTGAAAATATTCAAGGTATTTAGTGTCTGTCGTATTTCTGCAAGACTGCTGTGCCGTCTCTGTGGGGAAAATGAAGACTGAAAGCATTTTGTGTTTCTATTTTTGTGGATTGCTCTGGTGTAAATGAACTTTAGTACTTTGCACATTTGGAAAAATAAGAACAGCCACGCAACAATGAATTTTGTCTGTGTTGTCTGTCATTTTATACAAGATCACCATCAAATTCACAGATTACACAACCTATAGTGGCACATGCTCCTGTTAGCATTAATTGGGTGGAGTCACACTGTGTAAACCTATAATACTTTGATCATCTTCTGAGCCGTGTGGCTCTATAAACAGAAGCTCATGTGGTGGACAAGTGCTACAAGAAATAAGAGCCATTTTGGCCCGGACCTGTGCTCATACCGGATTTAGAGGATTGAGAAAAGTCCACAGTCTGCTCATTTGAAGTGAGTGGTGTAGCAGAAAGTATTGACCAACATCCCACTAAAACACTGTTGCTTTAACATTTTGACATAGAGCAGAATAATGCCGTACACATGTATCAGTTATACTCAAGTACATTTACTTCCTTACATGTATTTGAGGTTTTTCAAGAGAATGTTGTACTACTACTACTACTAAGAGTAGTTCTGCAGAATACTTTTAACGAAAGAAATGTACTTATGTCCACATGTCAATGAGTCGGAATCATTTTTACACAGACTTCTTTGATCCAAATGATGAACAAAAGATAGCAGACCAACAGAAATTAATGAAATAAATAACAAAATAAGCCAAAAAAAAAGTTAATTAAAAATGAACAAAATAATCAACCTGAAAACACAAATGAATACAATTAAAAAGTGACAAATATAATCAAATAAATTTGCAAGAATGAACAAAATAAGCAACAAAATAAACAAATGGGCAAAATAAGCAAACTAACCTGAAAAAACTAAGCAACAAAATAAACAAATATTAACAAATACAATCAAGCAAATTGGCAAGAATGAACAAAATCAGCAAAAATGAACAATACTGTAGAAGCAACAAGATAAACAATGAAATTTATATAATAATGAGGTACATTTATCAACTGAAACAACTAAGCAACAACAATAATACATATGCAATAAATACAATCAAAGTAGCAAGAATTAATAAAATAAGCAACAATTAGCAAAATTAGAAGCAAATTGGACAAAGTAAACAATAAAATGAGTAAAATAGCTAATTCACAAAAACAGTATGACCAATAAAATTGGACAAAGAAAACTAAAATGAGCAAAAATGAACAAATCAATCAACACTAAGAATGTCGCACTAAGCAAATCTTGAGCATGTCATGAAGTTGTTTTCTTGGTATTTGACAGTAAACAGTGTTAAACATATTTGAAGCTGGATCCGGATGCATCACTGTATTAATGACTATTAATGTGTCACGTTGCATTGTTGTTACCTGTAGATCAGGGGTCAGTAACCCGTGGCTGCAGGGCCACGTGTGGCTCATCAGCCCCCTCCCCAGTGGCTCCTGTGGCTTTGTGATGGAAGTAACTAATAAATCAAAATGAACCAGGAGTAAAGAAAAAAAAAGTCCACACACTTAACAATTGTATCTAGTGAATGACCAGAACTAAGAAAATGAACAAAAATAAGCAAGAAATTAATAATATATTTTTGACACATTGCAGCTAAAAATGTGCATCATATGTAACATGGATCATAAAAGGTTCCAATATTTTTTGTGGCTCTGGACACATGCAGCCTATTTTTACTTTCTGTTTAGAAATGACTACATCATAAAAGATACTGAACCCTCCTGTAGACAAGTCAATCATTTGAACACAATCTATTAGCCTGTAGTACTGTAAATTCTATGTCATATCAACATGAACAAAATAATTACTAAATCAACAAAAAGAAGAAAAATGATCTACAAAGTGAACAAAATCATATAAAACAAGATTAAACCTTATGATATATAAAATACCACATGAACAAAAATAAGCAAAGTTATTAAATATAGTTAAAGCTATAAGATTAAGGCAAAGTCTTAATCTGCCTAAAGTAATCAGGAAAAATGAACAAAAATAACATTAATTAGTAAAATAGTAAATGAAAATGAATTTTAAATATGAACAAAATGTTCAAGAAAATCAACAAAATACTCCATGTAGTTAATATGAACAAGGAAAGAATTATTTAAAAAATGAGCAAAACTCACAAGAAAATGAATGATTTTTTTAATGAAGAAAAATTTTATTGAAATAAAATGCAAAAGGGAAAATGGACAAGAATCGACCAAAAATAATCGAGGAAATGAAGAAAAATGAAAAAAAAAAACGAACAGATGAATAAAAGAAATGGATAAGAATGAACTAATAATAGACTGAAAGAAGAAAACAATGCATCATATTTCATGGGGCGCAAAAAAGGTTCGAATATTTTTGCGGCTCTAAACACGATATGTTCAGATCGTAAAGGTCGCCGACCCTCGTCTATGTGCTGCAGTGTTAAGGGCCCTGACTAAAATGTGATGACTCCCCTGCAGCAGATGCATATTTCCTCCAGTGGGCGTGTTTTCATTCAGATAACGGGACTGGCTGAACAGCACGTCTCTCTCGTGGGAAGTAACGTCTCCCACAATCAAACGGGTGATTCGCGAGTTAAAGAAGATGCTTTTGGGGGCAAAGCTGCAGCAGTGATCCGACAGAAAACCACGGCAGCGATTAAAACGTCAAGAAGTGCACGGCAGGAATGATACCGACATTAAAGTAACAGTAAGGGGGCCGTTTCAGCATTGTCTACAAGTGTTTTACCCGATTAACTTCGTGATAGTTTGTGTAAAATCTAAACATACCAAAATGCAAAGCGACAAATCGGAGCCGAGTGAAGCCAAAGGTGCCGAGTGTCCGAGCAGCGGCGACCCGGAGAAGAAGGCTGCGACCACGCCGGAGCCTGAAGCTCCCAAAGCCAAAGGGATCAGCGCTGTCGCAGTTCTCTGGACCTTTGGCAAGTGTCTGAGCGCCCTGCTGCCCGTCTACCTGGCCGGGTACTACCGGGTCAGCACCAGCCTGCTGGTGTTCGGCATGATGGTCTACACAGGATGGAAACATGCCCGAGAGGCCAAGGAGGCACGTCTGAAGTCGGCCATCCAGCTGCTCGACAACGAGCAGGAGTACACGTCCGTGAAAGTGTCCAAAATCAAGAAAGAGCTTCCAGCCTGGGTAAGACATGAGCCCAGACCCCCCCCCCCCCACGACCCCCCAAGCCCCAACCCCGTACCCTCTAACCC
>JAQQAE010010238.1:0-14197 GCA_029823295.1 Pseudamia nigra
TTATGTTTGAAGTCTGAAATGTGGCAAAAGGTTGAAAAGTTCAAGGGGGCCGAATACTTTCACAAGGCACTGTAAGTGTGACTGCACAGCACATTTTTTTGGTTCGTTATGAAAGCCAGTCACCACAATGTACACAATGAATAGGGAACACTGAAAGGCCATCACTAAAACTGAAATACTAGAAAAAAAGCACAAAATAAAAACAAACCACCATGGTACTACTTCTAAACTGAACACACAGAAGATGCAATAGTATGTGATTAAACAATATGAAAATAATTATCTAATCATCAGTGTCTTCCAACTGAACAGTATTTGTACAGATGAATAAAGATAATGATCATAATTATCTAAAATAATCACAATAATTTCAAACAACAGTGATATGGCAGCTACGTAATAACTGTGACAGGCCTAAATCCAACATCTTCTCGCGTTACCTTTCCCTACCTCATTTTGGCATGCACAGTGAGAGAATCCAGCAGGTTCATGGGTAATGGTGTAACGGATCCCGATGCTATACAAGCGGTACCAGGCAGGTTAATCCTCATATTTCCATTTCCATATATTGTCTCGACGAGGACGCCCATGGGTAGTGTGAAGTACTCGGAGTTAGTGCTGTAGGCGTTACAGAGCAGGGCGATCTTGTAGTCATTCATACCCAGGTTTTTGTTACGCAAAGACTGCTGGAGAAACCTGCAAAAGAGGGAGGGAAGCAAAAAAAGAGGTACTAGTTAGGGATGGGTTATGATAAAAATAGTCAATGCAAAAAAATGTGCATTTGACTTTAACTAAGACAATAAAAAAATCCTTGGATTGGAAATTTGCTGCAGTGATTTATATGTTTTAGCTGTAACAAGTTATTTGACCCCAACTGACACAATGAGGCGCTTCTCATTTCTCTTTTTCCTAATAACTAAGGTATATTCCAAGATGATAATGTCGGGATTCATCAGGTTCAAATAGCGACAGAGTGGTTCAAAGAACATGAGACATCATTTTCCCCACTGAGAATCTTTGGGATGTGCCAGAGAGAACTATACACAGCATCTGGACTCGCCCACTTGGTGAAAAAATTATGACACACCAGAGGAAAACAAATGCTGTGACATTTTAAAGGTTATCAAATAGATAATGCAAATGCATTCTGTAATCAAAGGTAAAGGTGACTCTGTGAAATACTCTCTAGGTATTCTTGATGTGTGGCTGCTGGTCGTGGTCCGGTCCAGTGTTTGTCTCTGATGTTCAGTGTCTATATTATTTGTTGTTCCATCTCTACGCTTTTCTTTTCTCTTCTCTCCTGTCCACTAACCCCAACTGGTCAAGGCAGATGACTGCCTACCCAGAGGTGTTTCTGCTGGAGGTTTTTCTCTGCTGTTAAAGGAGGAACTTTGAAACACCAAGACATTATCTTGAATTATACTTGGTGCTATACAACTACAATTAAAATGAATTGAACTTGAATGTATGACTCCTTCATGTTTGCGGTTAAAAATAATAAAATAATCAGGGATGACATCTGCATAACTGTTAATAACTGCTAATGAAACCCATGTTAATCTGTACAGTATTAAATTTGTTCACCTATATTGTCCCTGTAAGAGACCTCTACATTCCTTGCTACATTGACAGGGTTCTGTTTACTTTAATCTGGTTAAAATACAAACCCAACTCAAGATGGCCATGATATAAACTGAATTCATGTCAAAACAATGCAGAAGCAATAATGCAAACTCCACAACAATGCAAAATGATGTTATTTCTATTGAAAAACATTTTACATTTGCTTGCTACAGACCACCAACCTCCCAGCCGTCTGCCCAAGTCTCCGACAAACTTTGGGGAAATGCTGACATCACCAGATCATAAATATGATCCAGAACAATGTGCATTCTCTGAATAATTTCAAACTCCTTAAGTACCACTGAAACACAGGGAAAACTCTGACTAAGTGAGTCTAATACCCTTGTTTAGGCCTATTTTCAGAGACACAATTGTAATTAACATGATTTATAGTCACTGTCAAACATCTATATGAAACACCTTGTTAAAAAGAAATGAAACGGTTTCAAGCTCTTCAAGAATAGTCAATTAGTTTTTGATGAATAATGAATCATACATTGCATCACTATTATATAGGCAGACATTTTTAGGGGTATTCATTTGAGTAAAGCACACATTCCTGTGTACAACTTAGTGATTGTATAAAGACATATAAGGACATGATTTTCATAAAGTACACAGAAGAAAAGGGTTTATAAGCACTAGGTGATCATAAAGAAGAATGTCATGTATGTACTGTTATAAAGGAGTGGATGTACGTGTATGTGTGTATAAAAACATGTTGGATTGCATAATGTATGGATCAGTGTATATGTACTGGATGCTGAAAACAGTAAATATCCCTTTGTATGTACATAGCTTGTTGTACACCATAAATGTCTTATATGGGGTTAATGAATAGACGGTGTATAGTAAATATTGTGATTATGGGATCAAAAATAATTCACTGATTACAGTAGTTAGCAATAAAAGGGGTAGGATTAAATAAGTGTCGACTTCTTCCTCCTCCCTTTCGTGCATGTAAACTTTGCTGCAGATACAATTTACTGCCTTTTCTGTATGTTTTTTCCCACCTTGTTTTGTTGTTTTTGTCATCATTGATTATAGACTGATGCCTTTGGATTCTTTGTTTGCTATTTTTTTTACATGTTCAAAATAAAGTATTGAGTCAAACTTTAAAGACACTTACTCATGGTGTAATTTGAGAGAGTGCGGTATGGGAATCTGTAGCTTTGAGTTGTCGTTCTGTGCTTTGCGATTCAGGTGGATCCAGATGCAGGTCATAGCAAAGGAATGAGTTGACTGAGGCTTGCTAATGTCAGGGACTGGAATGCACTGGGGAGAGAGAGGCAGAGAGAGGGAATTATCTCTGTTATTACACAGATTTGTCACTACATTTTAAAAATTGGGGCATTAATAGAACGTTTAATGCTAGAATTTGTAGTAATTATTTTAAATGCACACCTCTTTTTCTGGATAAAGCAGGTCAAACAGCTTCATGACAGGTAAGAAGTCTGCTAAGGCATTCTTCTGGATGCTTCCTGATATGAACTGCAACAGGACCCACATCAGGTGATCCCTTCCTTTAATGAGCCCTCTACCGGCAAGCTACAGAGACAGAGAAACAAAGAGGAGAACTGTCGGGGAAAATAAATACAGACTGTTTAGAGGTAGACACTTAAATGTAATGCTTTTCAAGCCCCTTTTAAAATCATTTTAATTAAACTTAAAACACAGTTTCGGGCAAATCATATTGTAGTTCCTTAAACTGCAGGCAAATATAGAGTGGCATTTTATTCTTTAAATTTAAAATACATGTACAAAATGAAGAACCTATTTTTAAGGTTTATTTAAATGCCATAACTGCTACATTGACAAACATTTACAAAAAAAAGAAAATCAGCTGAACCAAAAAAATGACCAACAATAAATACAGTGTCTATACGTCACAAAATAAACACAAATAATTAAACTGGACAAAACATTCAACAAAATTAACAATGATGAAGATAACATTTTTCCAACAGATAAGCAGTTAAGCCAAAAGGCATTAGGTAAGGTGGAGTTGTAGCTTTAAATTGACAGACTCAATTAACCTTGACAAAAACAAAGACAAATTGGAATTGAAAACACTTCTAATATCCTGTATTTGTATTTTAAGGACCTGCAGATGCCATGTAGATAGTCATCTTTCTCATGAAGTGGCTTGAATTGACACAGATGACACATTATTATTAAGTCAATCCATCCACCACTTGCAGGAAGACTACCTCTCCCTACCTGCAGTCTCATTCCTCTTACCTTCTGATGTAATGACAACACCATGTGAGGAAAGCTTGCAAACTGAAATAACACAAAGAAGATGAGCTGGGAGGACAGATGTTGCCACAACAGTTGACTTGTTCCTCCGATATCAGCGTCAAAGTGTTCCTCGGTCTCGGAACGCTCCATGGCATACACCACCAAGTCCACCAGCTGCTCCTCCAGCACAGGGCATCGCTGCTTTTGCTGATGGGGCAGGAGGGAAGTGGTACAGGACAAAGAAATAGTGGGTAGGAGACAGAGGAGGTTAAATATGAAAAGAAGAAGGCAGGAAAGAGAAGGAAACATGGAAAGACAGAGGAAAATAAAGGAAGAGGCCAGACAGAAAGACAGAGGGAGAGAGAGAATAAGAGAATAATAATTAAACAAACATTCATCATTAATGCAACAATGGTCAAAACTTTTTTGCCAACCCTCACAGTATATTTGCAGGACGCCAACTCCTTCCTTTGCATCTGTTGGCTGGATCTGCACACTGTAGGGCAGGGGTCATCAACTATATTTATACAAGGGCCAGAATTGTTCTAAAGGAAACGCTGTGTGGGATGGATCCTAGAATTAAAACTAATTACTAGACACACTTTACCAGCCTAAACATTTACTTTAGGCTGGTATTTAAATCTTAAAAATGCTGAAGAAAAGGTAAATGTATATGACTACAGTTGTAAAAGAATGCTTGAATATAAACTTTATTATTTTCAGCACCCTTCTTGGCTGTTTTAGTGTAAGGTTTTGTATTTACAAGATGCACCTGAATGTACCAGGGCAGAATCAAGTTTAAAAGGTGTATTTGAATGCACCCTGCTCAAACAAAAATGGTGCAGGAGGCAGTTGGAGACCTGATCAAATCTGTAATACAGGAAATATAATAGCAGAATGTAGTGGTTTAAAGAAACACTAACCAAATGTAACTGCTTTTACACTATTCTGTTGAACATGTACTGATCATAATAGGACAGATAATAGATTTCCTGGTTGAATGTACACATCTGGAGTAAATGATTCCCCATTGCTTCCATTTAATTTTTTTAGGTTTTCATCAATGTAAGAAGGGAAAAATACAATAGCCTATAAATTCTAAATACCATAGCACACTGTATATCCCTCACATTATTGGATGGATGGGAAGCTTTGGAAAGGTGGATGTGGACCATGGGCCACCAGTTGATGATCACTAATGTAGACCAAAAGGATTCTATTGTATGGTCAATGATGTGGTTGACTATGTAGATATGGCACTATTACTAAGTGTTACGTTTGACAGTCATATCAATATGAATACAGCAGAAAACAATAAAGCTGCAGCAAATCCCCCGCCGGAGGGCTTCATATTTTACAAAAAAATGTACATCAAAGAAAAATTCACAAAGTCACTTTCTACCAATCTTCAAGGTCAAAATCAGGTCATGTCTACTGGAGGTTGTCTCCTGGCTCCTAGTAGATACATATAAAAACTTAGAGCCCTAGCTCTAAAGGCTAGGTCTGTAGAGCCCCAAAGGTGGTTTGGTCACCTTAATAAATATGCAAGTTAGATCAAGGTTATCATGGCACCCCTTCTCCCCAGGGGATTTACTAACATGTACAGTACATGTGTAAAGGTTGGTCACTCTGGACCAAGGGGTTGCAGAGAAATAAGTAGAAATGTCTGGACAAAACGAAGGATGGACAGTGAGTGCTTCTATATCCCCCTTAAGGGCCTATCGGCCTCGGTGGGGGATAATAAAGCACTGGGCTTCGAATCAGTTTATTTTCTGAGGTACAGTATAATGTCATACTTGGAAACACCAGGCAAGGGCTTTGACTTAAATCACCAGTGACAGAGCAGAAAGAGCGAGGGTCTCTGCATCGACTACAACTGCAGGACTTAAATAGCCACCCCCCACACACGCTTTGTTGGACACAACTGAGACAGCATCGCAGGGAACTGCACAGCACAGCACAACAGAGCACAGATCAGTACAAGAGCACAGCACTAGACACTAAACAGCTGAAAACACCCAGGACATGCAGGGTTTTAGGAAGGTGGGGAGGCAGTGTGATTGGCAGGAAAGAAGAGGAGCTATGAGGCGGTCGTTTTATTCCTCCAAGTGCACTGGGGACTCCTCACCTGTCCACCCAAACACACTCATAAGCACACTCATGCTCACACAAAGAAAGAGGGCAAGAGAGAAGGAAAGAGAGAGATAAAGTTTGAGAAAAGAGAAATTGTGAGCAAATCTCTGGTCTGCAAAGCAATCTGCCCAAAAGGTAATCACCTACATCCATCCACCAAAACCAACAAGGTCCGATAGGTCATTTTCATGGATTATGTTTAATTAAAGCAGCCCAAGATAACTTCACAGACTCACTGCTGTTGTGTCTGTACATAAATTAATCCAATAAAAAATATTTAATTTTATCTCAGCTTAATTATTTAACAACTGGTCCAGGATTTTAGAGAAGTATAAAACTCTATCAACCATAATAATAAAAACTAACAAACATTATATCCCAGTCCATAATTTCAATATAGAAACTGACAATAAAAAATAATATAAAGATTTTCAGTTCTAAGCTCAGTTCAAAAGTGCTTAAAAAACCCACTTTACAGACCTGTGGTCTCTGTTTATTGCGCATCATTACCCAGTGAACATCACACAATACAGGTCAAAGTTCACTCGTCCAGTCAGACAGCCAATCAGAGTCACTCCTCAGCAAACCTGGGCAAAACACGAATCAAACATTTTTTAACTTGAGCCTACAAATATAGACAAAGTCACTGTATGAAAGAAAGAGAAACTTAAACTAAGGCCTTCTGCTTTTACACAAATAAATAAAAATAATCTGCACTGTTAAGTGTCAAAATAGATGATAATAACTCAGTGTTAAGTTATAAATTGACTGTCAAACTGCTTCAGCTTCATAAAATATACAGAGGCATGAAGTGAAACTTAACTATTAGGTATATTCTGCTTTGTGTTTCACAGCCCTGCAATGTCTTCCATTTCTCAAGCTTCCATTTCTCAGGGCAGAATTCAAATGTCTTCTGTTATCTCTGCTCAGCACCTTGATTAATGAGAAATTAACATGTGAGGAGACACAAGTGCTCTCTAGAGAATAGGTCAGCCTAATAAAAGAGTGACAATGCACTTAGCAAGCATGAACTGTACAAATTCCAGGCCAATAATTTCAGCTTTTCACATTTAATGAAAGTTACTTGCTTAGGAATAACAAATAATATGTTGAAGTAGAGTTGGTTCAACTGGTATACCCTGAAGATGAAGTCAGAAATAATTCGAGGTATGTCATACTTTCAGACTATTGTATTTTGAAGTCAATGAATAATGTCACTAAACCAGCTCCAGTTATTTTGTTACTTGACAAAGGCTGTCCAAACACTGTAGGTTAGAATTATATGATGGCACAGCCATATAAATAAGTGGCTCTGAAGCAGCAACAAAATAAGTGGCATGATGAACTGTGAAATTTTAAGTCTTAAAAAAAAAAAAAAAAAAACCATAATATACCTATATATTTTGGTCGTATCACCCAGCACTATGTCGAAACATAAAAGCATTCAAAAAAACAAAATCACGGGCATATCTACTACAGCTATTTAGCTTGGTATTGTATCTACAGCTGAGTGATGAATCAATATCATTACTATGGTATGTACACTGTTTTTGCATCTTTCACGGTTTTTGCATCTTTTCCATCTTGTTTTACCAGTGATTTAAAACCAAACATCTGGTTTCTTCAACTTTCCTTTAGAACTAAACCTCAGCCAATTTTTAAAAAAGAATGATGATAATCAATATTGATTGACTGATTGGCTGAGAACATTTATGGTCACAACCCCCAGTGACATATTTACCATAATATGATGCTGTAGTAGTAAGACTGCTTTGCTGTATTTTGCTGTGATCATTTGAACTGAAAGACTGATTTCAGGTGATCACTGTGACTACACAGATGTCACTGTCACAGCTCTCAGACAGAACACTATTTATTCAGTATAGTAAAGTTTTGCCCAGGTCAGCACCACAGATTACAGCAGCGTCAGGTCAGACACAAGAGGACCCCGCTAGCGACAGGCAAGGACCAGACTACATCCACACATGCAGAGCAGCAGGACTTGAAGTGTCAACAGCAGGGTTTAAAGACAATCACAATCTTAATGTCACCTATATATCTTTTAGTAAATGCACTGTTCCCTGATGACAAAGGAAACTTCACCCCGCCCTCAATCTAAAATGCATCAACTGAACGAGGTGTGAACAATTACTCTCAAATTATAAACTGATGGAAATTGAGCTTTCAGATGAAGTAATGATTCCTTTGATGTGTCAAATAATAAAAGCAGTTTTACAGTGTTTACACTGACATCAACTGATAGAAACCCAAGAACAATGTTTAAAGGTAATTAATGTTTTTGCAGGTGTTGATTTGTTTGTGTGTTAGCCACTTTAGACAAACAGTTCTGAACAGATATTTTAAAGCAATTCCCAGGAAGATTGATGATTAGATTTAGGTGGTGATCTGAACAACAACTGATACAGGAATTTTGTAAAATTTAGCACTTGTCTGTGTGTACATAGGTTTGAATTCATGTAAATGACAAAAGAGCTCCCTGCGGTACCTGTCAGAGGAAGTGTAGCATGAGTTGCCTTGGCAGAGGGGTGCCTTTACTTGTAGATGAGTAAAGCTTTGGCAATGTTTCAACTAAAGCAATGACTTGGAGCTTGTTACCAGTAATTAATTTCAAATAAAAAGTACACTTATAAAAGTGCTTTAGGTACCACTCTGAATATAAAGATACTCTATTAAAGCGCCAAGTTGTATGGTTTTTTATACACTTTACAGCATTAGTTCACTGACACTTTCATATCTGAGTAAAGTGTGTGTTATTGTAACTAAAATATCCCAAACTGAAAATCTATTCAGACAGGGAGCTTGGGAATCAGAATTCCCTTGGGGAAGAGTATTTAATTTCAAAGTCACAGACACTACACAGAAGCAGAAGATCCTGGTTTGGTGAATAAATGTAAACAAAAATAGTACTGAAGAAGTTAAAAAAAACTCTGATCTGGGAAGTTAAAATGTAGCAGCCATACACCTCTCACTCTATCAGCTAACAGCCCTTTAAAGCTTGAGTGATGTTTGTGTGATGGGTTTTATTGGCCTGACTCATCAGAAATTCCATTATAACCTTTCTGCACAGTGTAACTCAAATGGTTTGAGTGCAAACCAGACTTATACAAACAACTCTTAGCTGTGTTTTTGGCTGCTCATAGATGTTTTCAGGTCTGTAGTGGGGTTAAGCAAATGACATTCATGATTTCAGATCCTGAAGCTATAATCTATTTATACCTTTTATTGCCACATCTTCTCTCTACCTGGCCATAACTGTCTCTCTACTCGGTGTATCCCTCTAAAGCCCTGCTGTGACCATGTCAAGCTCTGTGCCATTTCTCTTCTCTCTACTGTCTTTGTTTTTGGTCCAGTTTCCCATTTCTAGGACGGTGATGACACCAGCATGTCTAAAAAGCTAAGCGTCCAATGGGCCGGTTAGTTGGCAGGTCAGGTGACCAGGAAGAGGAACAACGACATACCTGGGCAATGTTCAGAGTCTAGAGAGCGCATGGTAAAGAGACAGACAAACACAACACACAACCAGAGAGAAAAAAAGAGAAACATAGAAAGAAGGAAAAAGAAACACAGAAGGGGAAAAAGAGAGACAGAGAGAGAAAGTAGTGACTAAGGAGCTAGGTTGTTTACTTTCTGTTCAGCACAGTTAGGATCAACTCAGCCAGTTCACACATCATTTTTTTCCATTACATGAAATGCACAGACTGGTCTAAAAGTGAGATGGTTTATATCTGTGGACACACTTGTCAAAATAGCAATGGCTGAGTTTGATGAGCTGGGCTGAGGTGAAACTGCATGAACTTAACAGAGCAAACTAACACCAGTGCATTATGGGTCAAGCTCAAAGCATTGGCTTGCTTGCTTTAAATATGGTCTTAAATAGCTTTGTTACAAGAGCAACAAGGACGTGGAGTACTGTCAAGGAAGAAAAACAAGGTGTCTTAGGGTTAAAAAGGAATATAGGTTTCAAAAAGGAAAATAAAACATCATAAGTAGAAGGATTTTAAAGGTAGATGAAAAAACGAGAAGAAAAAGGAAATAAATCAAAGCAAAAGAAATGAGGAGAGCAGGTCAAGGAGGGAAGGATGCACACAGAATAGGTAAGACAAAATTAAGAAGTGTGAGCATCATTAGAGTGAAGTGGACATGAGAGACAGTTCATTGTGAGGGGGAGCATTTAGAAGAATATTTACCTGTTTGTTTAGTCCCAACATGTTGCAGACCATCTCTCTTGAGTACGGCTGTTCTAGCACATATCGCAGCAAGCCAGTTTGTGGTTCAAACAGGTCCTGAATATAAAATAACAGCCACATTTACACTAACATTGTGTGTGTGCAAGCATGGAATGTTAGCAGTGTGTGTACATAGGTCACCTTATCAAATGGCAGCATGCCTCTCAGTGGGAAGCGCAGAGTAGTGGGGTCTAACTTCCAGGAGTTACAGATGGCCCCACTGTTATTCACTACTGGCAACAAGCTGCATCGACCTGCCACACATATTCATACCAGACGTCAATTACATGCACACTTCACACAAGCTGAATTATATTCTGAACATTTACACCGAACAACCATAACATTCTGGCCACTGACAGGTGAAGCACTTATAATGTCAATTATCTTATCACGATGGCACCTGTGAGAGGGTAGGATATATGAGGCTGCAAGTGAATATTTAGTCCTTGAAGTTGATGTATTTGAAACAAAAAAATAATTGGGCAGCCTAACAATGCAGGCAACTTAGACAAGGACCAAACTGTGATGTCAAGACGACAGGATCAGAGCATTGTGATTGAGCACTGTGGGTCTTGTTCGGTGGTCCTGGTCCTGCAGTGGACAGAACCCGAAGAGGAAAGAAGGATCTATGTATCTAAGTGATCTAAGGATGTACAGTAAGTATCTAAGGAAACAAAACATTACGACCATATAATGTTTTATAGGTTCCCCTTTGATGCCAGAACAGCTCTAACCCAAGACATGAGCTAAACCAGACCTCTGAAAGCTGCTGGAATAACTGTCAGTACATTACACTTTAGACATTATAGTGACACATACTTCACATCCTGTAAGTTGTGAGTTTGGATCTTCATAAGTCTAACCTGTTTTTCCAACATATTTCACAAATATTCAATTGAACTGAAATCTGGTTGTTCATCCAACACAGTCGCAAAAGGGGTACTATACACTGGAGACTAGGAACACCGAACAAGATGTTTAGGTTCGAAGATGCAATAACCCTAAATGTTCACTTGCTGCCTAATACATCCACCTACTGACAAAAGTCATTAGAATGATATAATTAACATTATGACCACTTCACCGGCTAGTGGTCATAACAGCTGATCGGTGCAATCTGTAAATTAAAAAGACATACAGAAGTAAAATCAGAGCAAACAAAAACACTCAAGAGTAACACATGTATCTTATAATGTTCTAATAGCTTAGTGTGTTTCAATGTTTCTCACCACATATCGAATTGATCCTGGCTGTGGGTCTGAAACTGTCCACAAAGTCTGATATCGAACTGCCCAGAAGCTACACACACAGAAGAACAAGGTTATAATAGTTTGGGAGTTTTCACTAAGTTTTTAATTTTCCATTACATTCTGAAATTTCAGTTTAAATGTTAAAACTGGGTTTTATTAGTTAAAAAAAACTGTTTAATGGTAATTTTGTTTTTAGGAATTTCAGAGTTCATTTTAGTCATTTGTAATATAACGTACTGTATATGTAATTGGCAAAATTAGATAAAGTCAGAGTAAAACAGTAAAAAGTAATGGTAAATGTGAAGCTTTGTCAAAAAATTTCATTGCCATGACTTTTTTTTTAAACTGGTTGTGAAAAGAACAGTTGTGAAATAACTGTAATCTGCTGCCACAAAACAATTCCACCAAAAATTCTAGGTTTATAAATTAAATTGACATTGAAGATTAATTTGATCAAGTAAATCTGCAATTCACTTAGAAATTTTTTTAACAACATAAGATTGGAGAGAATGAGATTTAAAAAAAAAAAAAAAAAACAGTAGGTGATGAAATGACAAACATGTACCCAGTGTGACAGCTGCCCTTCTGGATAGAGTTTTCGGATTTCTGTGACAGCAAAGTAGGCTGGCAACAGACAGGCATTTCTGTCCAGGATATATTCAACTACCTGAAATACACACAAACATAAGCAGAAAATAAATTTGGTTGGTGGTGATATATTCAGAGCTCATCAACATTGAGTAAATTACAAATAACATCACTGGGGTTCATTGAAGCACAAATACCTCTCTTGCAGCAAGAAGCTGTTGGACTATAGCTGAGCTGACAGTTGTAGGAATGGTCTGAATTTTATCCAGAATAGTTTTTAACAGGTCTCGCACTCCCTGAAATACACACATACATTTTAGAAACATATCCGGAGATGGTATAATGACAATAAAACACTAACATGTCAACAGGAAATGGCAGCTGCTACATGTGGTAATTCCACAGTGAAAGTGGAGAAAAAAATCTGGCATTTTTTCAAAATTCCCTACTTTAATCTGTTATCAGACACCCCAAAAACTGAAAACCAAAAATTACAGCTGATACTTTCAAAATGCATCATTTTATTATTTAGATATCATGCATTCTGTTACGTAGGTATCTCTATAAGTGCAAAACTGTGTCAGAGACCTTGTAGTCCACTCCTCCAATGATCTTGCGGATCAGTTTGAAAGTTAACGCCCACAGCTGAGTCCTCTCCCACTCTAAACTGTCCGAACTTATGAGAGCCACACAAACCATCCTAAAAAACAGATTCATTTTTATGATGATCAAGACAAATTTACAACAGATAAGATAAAAAAAAAGTCTTATTTAGCCAAGATGTGAAATGTAAATCTTGATTTAAAATGTCCACCTGGGGGGTAACAGGCTCGTCTCAACAGCCATAGCAAGACAGTCATAGAGGAATGAGATTCTTTTGGGACTGTGCTGGCTGTGTATGAACCTCACTATCCACTGCACACACTGCTCATGAGATTCCTACGAAGGGACAGGGGAAAATAGAAATTAATTAAATCAAGTAGTTGTCTTTTTCTCACTGTGTGTCTCTACGTGTATTTGTTGTCGTGTATCTGTATACCTGTGGTAGTGTTCCCCAGTATTGTCTGAAGGCACCAAGACAACTGATAAGTTTAGTCCTCTCATCCTCTGGAGTGTCCATAAACATCCTAAAACACAACACAGTCTTTATTGTGTCTATACCGCTTTCATTCAGCTAGCCATTAGAGATGAGGAGGACACATTAATACAGCACTAATACACATATTAATAGCAAATCTGTTAAAGCAGTGATTACTAAAAAAAATTCAGCTTGAGACCCAATAGAGAGATTTGGCATTTCCTTGGAATCAATACTTCATAAACTATAGCAAAACATCTTCATTTTTTTCACTGAAAATTAATTCAAATATAAAAGCATTTTATAACAGTTTAAAGGTAAAAGATACTGATATATATTCAAATAAGTCCAAGGCGTGTGGTTTTTCTTCAGGCGACTGGACTGGTTATTTGGATTGAAGACATTTTGCTACCTATTCAGGAAGCTTCTTCACTTCTAACTGATCTAACGCAGAAATCCAGAATTTATCCTCTGTGGCTCAGGACTCCCCCATTTCATCCGAAGAGGTGTTAGTTTCCCCTGGGTTTTCAACACTTTCGTGATGTGCTCCTCTTCTTTCTTTTTGCCTTCAGTACCTGTTGGACACTCAGTCTCTGTGGTGCAGGGTTCTGATGACCCCCAGTTTGTGTTCCAGTGGGTGGTGTGAATCAAACAGCAGATATTGGTCTGTATGAGTGTCTTTCCTGTATACCTCAATGTTGAGGCCTCTGTCCTCTTCAGCTTTCACTGCACAGTCCAAGAAGACAGGGCAGCTCTCCTTGACATCTTCCCAGGTGAACTCGATGTTCTTGTCCACAGAGTTGATGTGTTCAGTGAAGGCTTCAACCTCTTGTTTCTGGACTGTGACCCAGGTGTCGTCCACGTACCTGTACCTGTGGTGGGACGCTGTTCCTCTGAACGAGCAGAGAGCTTTCATTTCCACTTCTTACATGTAGAAGTTGACCACTGTGGGAGACACTAGGACAGGGGTGGGCAATTCCAGGTCCTGAGGGCCGGTGTCCCTGCATGTTTTCCAACTGTCTCTGCCCTACCCA
>JAQQAE010010239.1:0-14197 GCA_029823295.1 Pseudamia nigra
AACCTCTCTTATCTTTTTAAATGGGTGAACTTGCACATTTTTACATTTCCCAATAATTATTGTCCCCACTGTACTTGTGTGTTAACCACCTTTTCTCTCTGAATGAACTGCAGAATAGAATGTGTTGCGCTTATATGCGTCTCTCACATAAGGGTCGTCGTCTTCACACTGCTCCTCGGCTGCTCTGGGGTCGTCTCTGATCACCAGCTGCTGAATGGATCCCTGGAAACAACAGAACTCAGCTTATCAAGACACTTGGGCTCATACAATCATGTATCATTTATCATTTATACAGTACTTCTGCACAGAGCAAGAGTCTGCAACCTGCAGCTCCAGAGCCACATTTGGCTCTGTAGCCCCTCCCCAGTGGCTCCCGTGACGTGATGGAAGTAACATGCTACAAATCAAAATGAGCAAAATCAGCACGAAATCAACAAAAACTGACACAAATAATCTGCAAAATGGACAAAAATAGTCAAGACAATGAACAAGAACAATGATATAATACGTAACATGGTCAAAAATAAACAAAAAATAAGCACATTTCGGAACAAAATTAGAAATCTTACCAAAAGGGTCATAAAAGGTCTGAATATGTTTTACATCGCTAGACACATTTTCCCCCTTTCTGTCCAAAAATGGCTCCTTAGATTGTAAAGGTTGCCGACTTCTGGTACAAAGTAACATGTTCTGGATGACTTTGCTCTTAGGTCACCACATTGAGAAACGAACCTCCAAATATCAAATGCAAAAGACTAACATCAGATAAGACACATAAAAATGTATTTTGTAAGTGCCTGACGTTGTGATTAAGCTGTCAGGTCGCTCAATTTCTTTATTCTAATGAAGCATGCAATGGCTTTAACATCGGTAAAGTAAAACAAGACATATTACTATTAAACAAGATGAAAACGGCATAAAATACGTACTATAGTTATCCATACATGACAAACACTGGACTGTTGAAGAAGCATTTCATTTTCCACTCTCAAAATGCATATCCATGCATAAGGAAACTGACTCCAAGTCAGTTTTCCTAAAGTGCATTTAACTTTATTGTCCTCCCAAGTCAGAAAAATTCCATTTGGGGTCACTTAAACAACAAGAAGCAGCAAAACAGCACATCCCTTGCAAGGTTTTGAAATTACTGTAACTGTAACCTTGACCTTTTTCCTTGAAGGTCACAGTATATTTCAGCAGCATAGTCAATAAAGCCAGGGGTGTATAACATTTTCAACCTCCTTACATAGATAGGAATGTATTTAGGGCAGAGGGCAATAATTTTAGACCCTGCTGATCTTCAAGGTCAAAGTCAAGGTTGTTTGATGATCAATAAGTGTTCTAGAGTGTAACCTATCACATATTAAAATTTGGTGCCTCTATCTGTTGTCGTTTTGGTACTACAGGTTCTTTTTGCAATTATTAATGCTGTGTAATTAATATCCAAATTAGATGTAGTCGCCATAGTAACCCTTCCCACTACCCTGACTACTTATTTACCAGGTCTGGTTAGTTTGGGGTCCAGGGACTTTAGAGATACAGAGCCAAGTGTTCAGACAGACCTACACACATACAAACAGCTCCCTGATGATGTTGACCACCAAGGCAAATTATCACAATATAATGTAACATTTCTACTATAAAACCTAGTACAAAATGATATGACACAGTGACAAAATCAGGTACAATTTTGCCAAGATAATTCCAAATATTAAGCTAACATTCCCATTCAGACATTGACGTTGACAGACCGCACTGAAGTCTTTTTCACTTTTTTTACAAACAGAAGAGCAAATTACACACATGGAACTGATATCCCATAGAGCAACTCACACACACACACACACTTTAACACACTCACATTATAGTGTATGAAAACAAGAGGAGACTTTACATTCTTCTGGTCAATAGACATAATATTTGCACAGAAATTGTCCTGCTGATACCATGACTGGTGTCGTTTGAAGCTTAAGACACACTGTGACACACACACACACACACACACACACACACACACACATGCAGAGTGACCCAGATCCCGGACTGAACATCACGTCGTGCTGACCCAGCACATCCTCACTGGTCACGCTTCAGATATTCTGTTCACAGGGTCAGGTTACACTGACCGCAGCAGAATGAAACGACAACGACTCTATCCTGTCGCCACGGTAACAGTGAAGGTCGCTGAATTGGAAATAAACTGACAGTGATTTGTATGTACATTTATCTGTGGCTGTACAAGCTGAAGTTGCACTCGAGGTTGTTTGATCATCCACAATCAGAAGATACGTATCCAGCAGAATTTTGAATGATTTTCCAAAGTCCGTTCTTCTTCCAAACAGTAGCACCACCGACCCCGAAAGTCAAGCACTCGCAAACTTTCTTCTTCCAAGTAGTAGTGGTCCCCATTCTAGAATTAGTAGGTCCAACTATTCCAAACAAGGATGTAGATCTTTAAACTATCCATAAACATGCCATGTTTGAAGTGAAACGATTCAGCTACTAAAGTGTCAATTTATCATTTGCACTGTTGTAATTTGCAAATGGTTTTGCTAATAAATGACAGAAAACCATGAAAGCTGACATCCATTTAAGTTTTTGAGGGTTTAAAAAATAGTCATGAAATGATCAATTCCTGAATATCGTACATGAATAAAATGAGGTTAAACGACAAAAGATTGAAACGTGTTCAAACAAAAGCTTCTTTTTCTTCAAGAAGACAAATGTTTTGTGCAAATTCCAGCGAAGGTTTGAAATACAGACGTAAATCTGCCTGACCCTCTCAAACCCTTATGCACTAATTCTAACAATCCCACCACGAGCTCCGTTTCATATCTGTTCTGCCGTGGGTCACACGGCACATTGTTCCCCTGCTCGCGGCGCTTGTAAACCCCACAGACAGGAAGCCCACTCCACAGCGACACCAGAGAGCGCGCTCCGAAGGCCTTGATGTGACCACAGCTGAGGCTTGTTGACATCTCCCACTCCTTCATCCTCTCCTCCCTTCCACATCACAGTCAGCCTCCTTCGCCTCCTCCGTTCATATTTCATCTTGGAGTCTGTTTGTGTCTGAGCCAGCTGTGCTCCTCAGGATGCGGAACCAGAGGTGGTCATGACATTTTGACCTCGTTTATGATGATTATGGGAATCACGCTGCAGGTTATTGGCTTCAACTCTGACAGTAGAAATTCCATGCAGTGGTAATTCAGAGGACAATGCAATTCTCTCTTAATTTACATAATAGAACTTCAATGAAGCTTCATTTTACATCATCAGCATTAATTTGAACAAATATGAAGAAGCAAGAGTGTCAAAGGGCCATAAGTCGACGCTGCGGTAAACATCCCGTCATATTTTGAGCTGCTTCAGTCCTCCACGTTAAAATTAGTTAATTGCGCAGTAGATCTTATGACTATTCATAATGTACTGCTGTGAATTTCCATCCAGAGGGACCATGAAATTTGGGAAAACTGAGAATTTTGAAACCACTGGCAGAGGGGAAAAAGAAAACACTACGGTCAATAATTTGTGCACAGCTTCTCCAGACAGATACAGTCAGCTCTGTGGTCATGAGAGGCCAAAATGCACACACAGAGACAGAAATGTAATCCTGAGGGCAACTAACTAAAAGATCTCACTCCTTTTCATCACCGTCTTTGCTGACACACCGGCATGTCCAGTCTTTTTTCTACTTACCACAAACTTGTCGAGCCCTGTGCTTCCGGCATTTGCAACAAAAATGCCCGAGTTGTGTGAGAATGTGAGTCTGTCCGGCCGCCGGTGGAAGGAAGTCCTCTCAGCTTCACCGCAGTCCATGTAGAGACGCACCTCGTCGTGTTCCACCACCATCTGAAAGGTCGCGTTCAAGACATCAGCTTGCATCAGAGTGGATTATATGCCTGTGTTCATTCATTTTGTTGCTCATTTTGTCCAGTTTTGTTAATTTTCCAGATTATTTTGTTCGTTTTCTGGATTGTTTCATTCATTTTCTTGACTATTTTGATTATTTCTGTTAAATTTTGGGATTGTCTTGTTCATCTAGTTGCTTGTTTTTCCTTTTTTAAAAAAACATATTTTTGTTCATTTTACCTATAGCCACTATTTTGTTCAATGTTCCCATTGTGACCAACTTTGTGGGTTTTGTCGCTGATGTTTTTCATTTTTTTGTTAATTTCTTTTTATTTTGTGGATTATTTCGTTCACATTTTGTCCATTTTTGTTTATTGGCTAGAGTGTTTGGTGGATTATTTTGTCAATTTTTTGCATATTGATCATTATTTTTTCCTTTTGTGACTGAGTTTTTTCATTTTGTCGGTTCTTTGGCACATTTTTGTTGTTTTGCTGCTTATTTTGCTCATTTTCTGTACATTTTTGTTTATTTTGTGGCTTGTTTTGTTGATTTTAATGAATGCACTTGACTATTTTGTCCATTTTTTGCTCATTTTTAATCATTTTGCACATTACTTTCTTTTTTTTTGTTTGTTGGGTATTTCCTTCATTTATACTAATTCTGGGTATCATTTTGTTTAAAAATGTTGTCTTTTTTGCTTAATTTGTTAATTTTTTCATATTGGTGATTATTTTTGCCGCTCACCGTGAATCGTGTCCACTGGTCGGTCATGTCTGGGACGCTGAAGGCTGCAGCTTTGTGGCTGTGTGAGGCCTGCTCTTTGTCAGTGTAGTACAACAAGATGCTCTGGAGGCCCCTGTGGACAGGAGTGAGGGCCAAACCCAGCTCCACCACCTTCTGATGGGCATCTGTGACGGCGAAGAGCACACCTCCTCTCGGACTTGATGGACGCACCTGGAGCACGGAGAACACGTTCGTTAGTACTCAAGAATCCTTGCAGAAAATAAATGGGATAATGTCTTTTCCTTTTAGTAACCGTGACTGGGGGGCTCAAAATGTATCACAACTCTCACATGAAGGAGAAAAGACAGCCCGTGTTTCGATAGCTGGACATGAAACAAGCAATTTGGATATTTGACATGTTACAAATATATAAATATAATCATTGGTCTCAGCTTCCGGAGCAACAGACCCACTAACATGTGCCAGGTCTACTTGCTGAAATCCATGGCACAGACAGGAACAGGGTGTGGTCAGCAGGAGCTTTTTTGACATTTACAGACACTAAAACGACCCTTATAGAGGACCCGTATCCCTAAATATTCTTATTTTCCTATTATAGAGCTACTTATTTCATGAGGTCCCATTCATAAACTTACAGATCACTGGGTGGGTTAAAAATTTCAAGAGTAATGTACATGACAGTCCTATGTCAGAATAATTTCTTTCTCTGATTGAGTTCATAACTATTGACCTTGCCAAGCCACGGAAAAAAAAACAAGAAAATGCAAACTTTTAAGAAGCTGGAATTAGAAAAATTGGACTTAATAAATATAAATCAAAATATCCGGTGATAAGTATCCGGTGATGAAATCAAAGGGTTTACCTCTTATATGCAGTAATTTATGACACATTTCCAGTACAAATACAAACAATACAGTGACACTTTTTTTTTAGCTGCTTCATTTAAAAAAAAAAATCCCAAATATTTTTGTGGCACAAAAGCATTTTGAAATAATTTTCAAAGACTTTATTAACAAATATGAATCACATTATGCAAAAGTAAAGGTGTCAAAAACGTTTGGGCATGACTCAGCATTTCTGTGCTGATTTGAGACAAACTGTTGTTACGTAGATTTCCACAAGATGGCGACACAGTGCATTTTAAATTGACCGACGCTCAGCTTCATCTGGTTTCTCAGACAGGGTTTAATTTAAGCCATGACCTTAAACTAGATCAGTTAATCATGTCTTTCTGACACACAGATTAAGGAATAATAATCGACTAAACTATGAAATATGGAACAACAACCCCAAATCAGAAAAAGTCCAAATATTATGAAAAACTGTAATTAAAAAAATAATGGTGTATGTGTAAAATTTGAACACAACATATTTCATCACGTCATTTTATTAAAAAATACACAGCCATTCCTGAATATGAGTACAATCTATACAAACTGTATGATTTGCAACATCATGTGATTTTAAAGATAATTTGGCACAAAAGGAGCATGAAGGAACAAGTTTATACTTCCAATACAAACTATGCAGTTTGCATCAGCAATTTGCTGTTAAATATGCTGAAAACTGATGAAATCCTAAAAATAAAGTTTCTTAAACACTACTGTATTCCACAAACAAGGTTACAATGAAATAGTCAAAGTAAGATTTTTAAAAATGCATCATTAAGTGGTATATTAATTCTGTTAGAAATGTTTCTGATTTGGGGTTGTGAACTAGTTTAAAATACCTGGAATGAAGTGGGTTATATAACATGAAATAGTTGTGTATGTTTTTGTGTCAGAAACATACAGTGTCAAACTGAAGACAAATCACGCAGGTTGATGTCCTGAAGTAGTGGCTTGGACTCTTAACTGTAAACCATCATCAAATAATGTATTGATTTGGTTATATTTTAGAATAGAGTACACACATTAGCCATTAATTAGTTACTTATAAACATATGTGTATCTTTGCTCTGCATTAGGGGTTATTGTTCAGTTTACTTCAACTTAACTACTGTGTTGTCCAGGTGATATGTCGCTCCGGAATGTGAGTCGCACAAGCCAAAAAATGCATAATGAAGAAGAAAAAAAACGTGTATAAGGTCGCATTTGTTTGGGGAACGCACTTCAAGCGCTCGGCGCCACAAGCAAGAGCTCGCGGCTCGCCTCACTGGGTAACTGAGGGCACCGACACGCTCGGTGTTAAGCTGATGGCAGGTATGGTTGTTACCGGTAACGTCTACATTTTAAATTATCAGTAATACAGATGCGGCAGATGAAGGTACACAAGCTTAGACTGTCTGTGTGACAAACACCCTACACTCGAAATTCTTCAATATACAAGTTGCTCTGATGTATTTGTCGCTCCCCTCGACAGACTATGCAAAAAACCGTGACTTGTAATTCGGAAAGTACGGTATTTGTTCCCGATTGAATTATGTTTTCTACTTTTCTGTTTTTACTTATGATTTGTTGTCACATGTGGAGATCTGATCTGAAAGAGCACGGAAAAGGTAAATACAAAGGTAAATCTGCTTATAAGTCCTCCTCTGTGGCTCATCTGTCCAAGTAACGAGTGTGTATTCTCTGACAAATGGTATTAATCTGATGTGAAACCTGCTGAAGTTCAGTGCTTAGCGAACTCAGCCCTAGACTCACTGTGGGAACATTTCAAACTCTAAGAAAGTGGACCTCAGTTTAAATGTCATGAATCCATCCCACTGTGACCGAGTGTAGAAGGTTTCACACGGCGTCTATGTTCAAATTGTTAGTGTTTTACCGTGACAATGATCGCAAAGTCCCGATAGAACGACTCAGGTATGAAGGTCTTGGTGAGTCGACCAATGTTGGCTTCGGGTCCAAAGTTGAAAGCTGGAAATCCCTCAAATCCAGGAGTGAAGGAGACGGAGGGAGGAAGGGGGACGCCGATTAACTCCATCAGGTCCAGATGACCTCCTGAACCTCGCTCTGAATGTGACAGAGAGAGTAAATGTTACATCTTTATGCATACACCGGTCAAGAGTTTGGTTCTCTTTCAATGGCTTTTCTGGAATTTACAGAAGATGTGCAAACTGTGAAAAAAACATGTATGTATGGCATTATGTTGTAAACAACACAAATGTGAAAGAACCCAAATTATGCCACATTGAGCTTTGATTCGACAGGTGGTCACTCGGAATGGTTTAATTCACCAGTGTGCCTTGTCAGGAGTTAATTTGTGCCACAGAGTCAATAGCCCTATTAATGCTACTACAACTACAGTGCAAATCTGCAATATGGCAAGAAATACTCAGCTAAGTAAAGAGAAAAGACAGTCCATCGTTACTTTAAGAAATAATGGTCAATCAATCCAAAAAGTCTGAAGAACTTTGAATGTTTCCCGAAATGCCGTCGTCAAAACCATCTACCTGAGTTTCTGTAAATTGTTGGTTTCTGAAGGTGGTCATTCTAATAAACATATCCTCTGCAGCAGAGGTAGTTCTTGGTCTTCCTCTGCTGTGATGGTCCTGATGAGAGTGTTTGATGGTTGTGACAACATAATGATCAACTGCTTTTTCTCTTTCTTGCTGTAATATGAATGTGCACGATAGTTGTAGTAGCACTGTACTAACACGGCTGTTAACTTGGTTCTGCACAGGACAACTGATGTTCTAAAGCACATTAAAATGGCAAAGAAAATAACTCAAATTAACTCTTGAAAACCATTCCAGGTGACTGCCTCATGTGGCAACTTCAATCTGACAATCTGAGATATTAAACATGTTCTGGGTTGTTTAACACTTTTTTGTTTACTACATAATTCTATGTATGTTCTTTAACACTTTGGATATCTTCAGAATTAATGTACAATGTTGAAAATAACACAAATAAAGAAACAGTGAGGAGGAACATCTGTCCAAACTTTTGACTGCTGCTGTAGACTCTCCTTACATTTCACATCGCTGCGGTGAGGTGAACATTTCTAGACTCTTCAACAGTTTTCTATTCTAGTTTGGAAAATGAATTTTATTCTGATAACTGATGGCCCAATAAAAGAAACTCTTTGACCCACTATAGGTCCAAACTCTACAGATCTACTGTGTTTTATTCCACCTGTGCAATGCATCTCCACACATCAGATGAAACCATGATGGAGACGCACTTGAAAATCAACTTGACGTTACTTTAATTTGCCTCGATTTAAACCAGACTGTGTCAAGGGCTGACTTCTCCGCCCTGAATGGACGTAATCCTCCCAAACAGAAGGGCACACACAAAGTTTGAGTACTTAGTATGTATGTGAAGAAGTGACTTTGCATTCCCTTGATTCCCTCCCTATGGAGCCTGTCTCCCGTAGAGACCTCAGCATTCCAGCCAGGGTTTTCCACGTCACTGACTACGCTGATATTCTGTTCCTCATTTCTAAACATGCTGTTTACATGACCAATGAAAATGACTCTCCCACAAATGTTAGTGGCTACATGCAGATGTTCATACTGCGATTACAAACAGATTTTTTCCCTCAGCCTTTCTGTTCCACAGTCCTGAAAAATTCTGGTTTTGAGTATTTGCACTGATCTGGAATTCCGCCAAGGAGGTTATGTTAGTGTTCGTTTATATACCTGTTATAACTCAAAAAGTTATAAATTTGGATTTGGATGGAATTTTCAGCATGGGTGACAAATGGTACAAGGAACAATTGATTAGATTGTGGTAGTGATCCGGATCATCGTCTGGATCCAGAAGATTCTGCACCATTGTGAAATAGGACCAAATTCATCAAAGTCCTTGTAACTCCACAAACAAAACCCAAAAAATGTAGCCAAAAAACACAGGATAACAACATAACAGATTCAAACCACAAAGTTTGATCCAGATATGGACAATATTCTGGATATAGTGATATATCACAGGGGTTGAGGAAAATATCTACAGTGAGGTAGTAAATAAAGCTATAGAAGCTAATGTGTCCAGGGATTGTCAACATTTACGGAACTGGATCCCAAAGAAACTGCAATTATGGAAATATTATTTTTTGTGACTAACTATTTAACTAATAAAATAACATTAAAACTGACAATTTGTATAACTTCATCATTTGTTTTCCCACGATGAAGAGAAACTGAGCTGCCTTGGTCCAGGCCTTTGAGTGCTCTCTAATTTTTTTGTTTTTAATGACTTTATTTATCCCACACTGGGTGGTTGAGGGCCACGCTCAGAGGCGGTGGCGGATTTGAGCTGGCAACCCTACGGTCACAGGCCTGCTTCTGTAGCCCCTAGGCCACCACTGCTACCATAATTAATGAGTAGATTTGTTTAGTGTGAACGTTCAGAATTTATGCACACATTCAAATGTTTTAAATCAAATAATAGTAACAAATAGTGATCAAAGCACCTATGCCTCACAAACAAATGATCCTTCTATATCTCTAATGCACACACATAGTAATAGAGATGCATTTGAGTTTGCACACACCTCACCCACATGGACACACACACAGTGCCAGAGCAGACAGAGCAGCATTCAGGGGTCTGTAATTCATCAGCCTGACCAACTGGAAACGAACCTGATTAGAGGCTTTGGTGTGTGTGACAGAGAGAGTGGGCTTCTGTGCACCACACACCACTACAAGTGAAGCTCTGCACATTTTATACATTTAATGTTGCAAACACAGGTGTTAAGGTGGGCAAACAACACACACACACACACACACACACAAAACACCAAAGCTGTAACACCTCCAGCCCAGATGTGCAGTCATTAGTGCTCTCTAATGAGTGAAGGGAACACACAGATGCTGCACTTAAGGGACTCAAACTACAAAAACTCCAGGGCTTAAGCTTCTTGTTGACACGCATCTGAAAATAATGGCCGATATTACTGCGGAACTGGGGTCTGAGAACGACTTGGCAGAAAAAGAGCAGCTGGTGATTACGAGTCATAACTTGGAGGACGGCCAGGTCGGCAGACTGAGGGTTCACAGTGTTAGTGCGGTGAAACGTTCTCAAACACCACTGTGGAAAAGAATCTTTTTCTTTTGGAAAAGAATAAAGAAGAGAAAACATCACGGGATGTAACAGACACTAAGCACTGATGACACTATGCTTCCATACCAACAATTCAACGCCTTTGCTGTCCTTTTTTTGAAGAATATTGTTTTTTTTTCAGGAAGTTTCAATGAGTTTCCCATGCATTTAATGAGAATCCTGTGACCCTTCATCACGGATGGTGTCAAGCTGAATTTCCAGAGCTTGCAGAAAAAGCAGTAATGTGTGTGTTTTTTTTTAAATCTTTTGCAACTACATATTTCTGTGAGAGTGAATTTTCCACATTGGCAGAGCTGAAGAATAAGTACAGGGCAAAGCTGGAGCCAGAGAACGACGTCTGCCACGATATGGCCGAGAATAGACAGACTCTGTGTAATTCACCACGGCCAGAAATCACATTAACAGGTAAAAAAAAAAACCCCAAATCTCAACTCCTGTCTTCGTGCTGAACAGCAGTGGTCATCAGGATGGTGGCTCCTGGATCAAAATGGGTTGAAAGAACCCAAACCTCTTTCTTCACCCCTCCACCTTTTGTACCAAATCATGTTTAAAATCATCTTTTCACATCACATTGGTTTTGAATGATTTTAAGTCAATTTTAGGGCTAAAATTGTACCTGGCTGATCTTTTTTGGAACGTGTTGCAGACCCAAAACTGGGACTACAGAATAAAAAGAAGCTGACTCGCAAAAAAGTGACATGTGTTCATGCTGTCCACAGTGAAATACAAGTCAAAGTAAATTTCAGTGGTGTTGTATTATTCCTAGTGGAACTTTTTTGGAACAGATGAAATAAGACATTTTAGGGTGATTCATTTTGCAGAAATGTAAACATCTACAACCTCTGTGACAGGCCACAGGTCCAGTGTAAAACATGCAAGACAAAAGTCACAATTTGTTTTTTATTCTTTTAAGCTGTCGTCGATATTTCTTTAGGGTTTTGATTAACATGTAGTTTCCTTGACGACCAAGCAAACCTCTGGTGCTTCATGAGAAGTGCCTTCAGTCCAAAATGGCAGGATTCTGCTTCAGCAGAACAATAGTCTGTAATAACAGGTTCGGTGGATGCACCCAACCAGAATAAGGGTGAATATTTCTGTCACACTGTGGTCACTTTGGCATTTAACTTCCTTCCACTGTGTGCATGTTACTGTTTTTAAAATCACCCACACTATGTGAACAGCAACCTCTGAGCTACAAGCTGAAGTCGCTCAGAGGTTGTGGCGAAGACAAACATCCCTTTATTTGGGGTTTTTCCTTGGTAGCAACTTAGTCATGACATAGTACATCACGTTACCTGCACCAGCTGACATAAAGGACAACAACACTGTCACTTGTTTTTGTATTAAAATCAAGGCAGAGAAATAGGACGACATTCCATTCTCAATAAGGGCACATGTGTTATTCCCAACGGACCATAAACATGTCAGATGTTCAACTGAGTTATTGTACCATTACATGGAAAACATTAGTTCATTTTGAATTTGATGGCAGGAACACAATCTCATTTGATGATTGTGTTCAAAGCTCACCATTTCTGATGAGCTTTGGTCCAGAGAAGACGGCGGCGTTTCTGGATTGTGTTCACATACTGTATCTTCTTCTTTATATGATACAGATTTAATTCCTATCTGTGGATTGACAGTGATTTCTCGAAGTGTTCCTGAGCCTGTGCAGTGATTTCCAGTCGAGAATCATGTGTTTCTAATGCAATGCCGCCTGATGGCTTGAAGATAACCAGCATCCAGTTTTGACCTTTGACCTTCCTCCTCAGTCTCTGAGCCTGTAACCGGAGGGCGGCCGATTCGAATCCCCACACTGGCACTCGATGTGGGTGGGGAAGGCCACCACCTGTCCCCACCCTCATCATCATCGTCACTGTGGGCCCCTGAGCAGGGTCCTTAATGCCCAAATGTTCCCCTGGCACAGCATAACAGCTGTACACCTCTCCCTTCGGAGGGTCAAATACGGAGGGAAAATTTTAATGTATATATGAATTTGTACATGTAACAAATAATGGAAACTTATCTTCAAAGTCTTCACAATTTTACATTGAGGAACATTTTGAAAACTCCAAGTTTGTCACAGTTTGGTGAACCTCTGTCCATCTTTACATCTGAGATGCTCTGTCCCTCTAAAATGCTCCTTTTATGCCCAGTCACATTACTGACCTGTTACCATTTGACCTGATTGGTGTGAAGATTCTCAGTCATCCAGGTCATAGTATCCAAGGCATGTGGTTTTCCTTCTGTCAAATTTCCAGCCGAGACGACAGAAGGAAAACCACACGGCTTGGACAGTGTGCCAATTAATTCTCCACCCTTTTGTTGCCACTGTTCCAAATTTATTGAGATGTGTTGCTGCCATCAAATTTAAAATGAGCTACTATTTTTCATGCCTTGGTCTCATCATCTGATATGTTGTTTATGTCCTATTGGGGGAAAATAGGGATTTATGAGATTTGCATCATTATATCCCAACTTTTTTGGAATTGAGGTTGTACAATAAAATCTACACAAATATCTAAAAAAACCCCCACATATTCCTAGTATGTAATCATCAGTTTCAGTGCTAAGACAGTTAACGCAGGCTTGGAGAGCACAGCGTGATGCTGAGCTGTAACAGGGCTTCAGGTTAATCAGTGAACCAAACATCAGTCTTTACTGTAATTCACTCTCATTTGTTTCTTTAATCACAGCTTGTCAGCATCCAATCAGTTTCATTTTCCACTCTTACCCCTGAATCTAATCCAAGTCATGGTGGCCACATGGATGCCTGATCAGCTTGTGCAGTCTTACAAAACCAATATTAACAAGGCCATGAGCTTTGCCACGTATAACCTTTTAAACCCACCTTGACCCCGCCGTGCCACACAAAGGCTTCCCGCCGCTCGGCCCGCTCTCTAGGACTCCAAAAGATTTAGCGCAGGGAAAATCAGGGTGCAATTGTGTCACATACCAGCACGAAACAGAACAATAACCAAATGTTATGCTGCCCTTTGGGACAACGGTGCATCAGGAAAAAGCATTTAAGATACAGTGTAATGTGTCCAGAGGTTGATCTTAAAAGGCCAGAATAATAAAAACAGCTTGGGGCACGAAAAGGCCAGTAGCTAATATCTACCTTCCCCATAAAACAGGCAACCTAAAAGCCATTTTTAGACAGAAAGAAATAATATATGTGTAGACAGTCTATGGTAGAGAGCCATAAAAATATTCAAACCCTTTATGTACCACATGCAGAGGTGGGTTTTACCCCCTTAGATGCACATGAGTAGTTTCTCCCATAAAATTCACTTGTGAGAATAGTTGTTTTGCAGGTCACATGTGGTTCTTTAGTTGCTTTGTCCAATGATGGAAATATCATATTAATCAATCAAAATGAGCAAAATAAGCACTATATCAACAAAGATGAAAAAAAAAACTATGCAAATAATCTACAAAATGAACAAAATCATCAAGAAAATTAACAAGATTAAATAATAGAATACATACATTAATTTATGAAAAACTAATTCAATTGATTATAAATAATTAGAATGAAAATAATGAGAGATTTTCCAAGATTAAGACAAACTGGAGTAAAATAATCAGC